>ML280166.1:6649-70326 GCA_005239495.1 Nicotiana undulata
GGGGAGGGGGGGGGGGAATGAAACTTTTATTGAATTATGACCGAACCCATAGGGCTGCCTACGTATCCCATCTTAAACGGGAATCATGCCAGGCGTAGTTCAATTTACATCATTGATAAAAGTATAAAGAATTACACATAGTAGTGCTTGACTGCATCTGAATTGATTGGTTTTGGCCATACTTCTCCGTCCATTTCTGCGAGTATAAGAGCTCCTCCTGTCAAAACTCGATGAACCATGTATGGACCTTGCCAGTTGGGAGAGAACTTACCTTTGGCTTCGTCTTGATGTGGGAAGATTTTCTTTAACACCAGCTGCCCCGGTGTGAACTGCCTCGGCTTGACTTTCTTATTGAAGGCTCTGGTCATTCTATTCTGGTAGTGTTGACCATGGTAGACTGCATTCATTCTCTTTCCGTCTATGAGGGCCAACTGCTTATAACGGTTCTTTACCAACTCTGCATCACTGAGCTCAGCTTCTTGTATGATCCTTAGGGAAGGAATTTCTACCTCAGCGGGAATAACAGCCTCTGTACCGTAAACCAGCATATAAGGAGTTTCCCCGGTCGATGTGCGGACCGTGGTGGGATATCCCAGTAAGGCGAATGATAATTTCTCGTGACACTGCTTGTGCTTCTCTATCATTTTCCTCAATATCTTCTTGATGTTTTTGTTAGCAGCTTCTACATCTCCATTCATCTGAGGTCTGTAAGCTGTGGAGTTCTTGTGTTTGATCTTTAAAGTCTCGCACATAGCTTTCATCAAGTCACTGTTGAGGTTGGAACCATTATCAGTAATGATTGATTTTGGAATTCCGAACCGGCAAACAACACGGTCGCGGACAAAGTTGGCCACGAATTGCTTAGTCACTGCTTTGTAAGATGCTGCTTTGACCCACTTGGTGAAATAATCGATGGCTACTAGGATGAACCTGTGTCCATTGGAGGCGGCAGGCTCGATCAATCCAATAACATCCATGCCCCAGGTGGCGAACGACCAGGGTGAGCTTGTTGCATTGAGCTCATTTGGAGGTACCTTTATCATGTCTGCATGTATCTGACAGCGGTGGCATTTATGGACATACTGGATGCAATCCGTTTCCATAGTCATCCAAAAGTAACCAGCCCGGAGTATCCTCTTTTCCAAGACAAAACCGTTCATATGTGGACCGCATGTCCCAACATGAATTTCCTCTAGTAGCTTGGTTGCTTCCTTTGCGTCTACACATCTTAATAATCCCAAATCGGGAATCCTACTATACAGGATTCCTCCGCTGTGAAAGAAGTTGTTGGATAGTCTCTGAAGTGTGCGTTTCTGAGTAAGATTTGTGAGCTCTGGGTACTCTCTTTTTGACAAGTATTCTTTGATGTCATGAAACCAAGGTTTCCCGTCTGCTTCTTCTTCGACATGGGCATAGTAAGCTGGCTGATTATGGATCTTCATTAGAATAGGATCAATGAAATTCTTGTCCGGATGCTGGATCATTGAGGACAAAGTAGCCAATGCATCGACGAACTCATTTTGAATTCTGGGAACATGCCGAAATTCTATCTTCGTGAACCTCTTCCTTAATTCCTGCACATGATGCAGATACGGCATTATCTTGGAGTTCTTGGTCGCCCAGTCTCCTTGTACCTGATGTACCAGTATGTCTGAATCACCAATCACTAGCAGCTCTTGAAGTTTCATGTCAATGGCCATTTTGAGCCCTAAGATGCAGGCCTCATATTCAACCATGTTGTTGGTGCAAGGGAATCTGAGTTTGGCAGATACCAGATAATGCTGACCGGTTTCTGATATTAGGACTGCGCCAATGCCAACTCCCTTGAAGTTCGCCGCTCCATCGAAAAACATCCTCCACCCAGCATAGGATTCAACAATGTCCTCTCCTATGAATGATACATCTTCATCGGGAAAATACTTTTTTAGAGGTTCGTACTCTCCATTCACGAGGTTCTCAGAAAGGTGATCTTCCAGTGCTTGTCCCTTTACCGCTTTCTGAGTCACATAGATAATGTCGTACTCACTCAACAGGATTTGCCACTTGGCTAGCTTGCCAGTGGGCATGTGCTTCTGAAAAATGTACTTCAATGGATCTATTATCGATATGAGATATGTAGTATAGGCACAGAAATAGTGCCTCAGCTTCTGATCTACCCAAGTCAAAGCTCAGCAGGTGCATTCCAATAGAGAGTACCGAGCCTCGTACGGAGTGAACTTCTTACTGAGATAATAAATAGCTTGCTCATTTCTTCCTGTTTCATCATGCTGCCCCAGAACGCAGCCGAAGGCTCCATCTAATACTGCAAGGTAGAGTAGCAAAGGTCTACCTGGCTCAGGCGGTACTAGGACTGGTGGTGTTGACAGGTATTCCTTAATTCTATCGAAAACCCTTTGACAATCATCGGTCCACTTGGTTGCGACATCCTTCTTCAGCATCTTGAAGATCGGCTCATAGATAACTGTAGACTGTGCTATGAATCGGCTGATGTAATTAAGCCTTCCCAAGAAACTCATCACATCTTTCTTGTTCCTTGGCGGTAGTAGTTCTTGAATGGCTTTGACCTTTGATGGATCCAGTTCTATCCCTCGACGACTCACAATAAACCCAAGCAGCTTCCCAGCAGAAACCCCGAATGTACACTTCGCGGGATTCAACTTCAAATTGTATTTTCGCAACCTATTGAAGAACTTCCTCAACTCTGCTATGTGATTAGCAGCTTTCTTGGATTTGATAATAACATCATCCACGTATACCTCGATCTCCTTATGTATCATATCGTGGAAAA
This sequence comes from Nicotiana undulata, assembly GCA_005239495.1. NCBI lineage: Eukaryota > Viridiplantae > Streptophyta > Magnoliopsida > Solanales > Solanaceae > Nicotiana > Nicotiana undulata. The sequence goes on from ML280166.1 coordinate 9,438, forward strand.
TAGTGGTCATGGCCCTCATGTATGTGGCCTCTGCATTCTTCAGGCCGAATGGCATCATCTTGTAGCAGTATACTCCCCACGATGTAATGAAAGTCATTTTCTCAGCGTCTTCTTCATCCATCCAGATCTAATGATAACCAGTGAAGCAATCCACGAATGATTGTAGCTCATGCTTGGCGCAATTGTCAATCAGGATGTGTATATTTGGCAAAGGGAAGTCGTCTTTCGAACTGGCCCGGTTGAGATCCCGGTAGTTGACACAGACTCTGACCTTTCCCATCCTTTTTCGGTACTGGCACAATATTGGCTAACCATGTCGAGTATTCCACTACCCTAAGAACCTTAGCGTTGATTTGCTTGGTAACTTCTTCCTTGATTTTCAAGCTCATATCAGGCTTGCATTTTCTGAGCTTTTGCTTGACTGGTGGACACATTGGGTTGGTTGGCAGTTTGTGAGCCACAATAGATGTACTCATACCAGTCATGTCATCGTACGACCAGGCAAATATGTCCTCATATTCCTTTAGTTTTTCTGTGTATTCTTTCTTTTCTTATGGAGACAGATGAATGTTGATTCCTATTTCCTTGACGTTTTTTGAGTATCCCAAGTTGACAACTTCGGTCTCGTCCAGGTTGGACTTAGGTCTGTTCTCAAAATTCTCAATCTTTTTAACAATCGCGTCCGGTATGTCATCTTCCTCTGAATCAATGTCCGTTTGTTGCGTTGTCTCGTTGCATGTCACATCCATTGGTTCGTCAAGACAAGTAATAGTAATGTTGTATAGGTAAAGTAATGAGAGAAAAATGATAGAAATAAATATTGATTCATAAGAAAATTAAAATGCTTTTGATAAATTGAATAATTATTTTGAATATTTGAAGATCTTATTTCACGAATAAAAATGCTAAAAGGAAATCATTTAGTAAAGAAAAACAATGAATAACGCTTGTTTTAGCCTTGCTACCCCGAGGCTCGTCGGGATTTGGTTGTCCTGATGGCCCAATTCTTGAGATATGCTCCTCTATTCACAGCCTGTATGGAAGGTCCTTCCTCCCCCTCCTCCTTGAGAATAACACAACAGTCCATGTCATCATCCTCTAGGAATAAGTTCCTCAGTGCGGCGAGCTCTTCCTCTTCGTCTGTCCCATAAATAATGCCAGCTTGCCGAAAGGTCTGCTCCAGATGTGGTATTGGCTGCTCTAGTGGGTAATAAGGACCGCTCCATGGAGGCGACCAGCTATTAAATTCTTCCCAGGTGTACTCGTATCCCAAACCGAAGATAGTACCATGTTTCTTGAGCTTTATGGGTTTAAAGATTCCTTGGAGGTTCTTGCCGAGCCTTTTGCCGGGCTCGTACCCACTCCAGCTTAATATGCTTTCGATTTTGGTATCCCACCATTTGTCTTTGTCGATAGCATTGACCCATTCAATGTGGTGGAAAGTTTCTCAACCTAGCTTCCTTCTTCCCTCGATTGCCAGAATAGTCTGGCGGCTGTAAATAGGGTTGCTACCATCGCCGTGAATAATCACCTCCTGGTGGTTCCATTCAAACTTCACTGCCTGGTGTAGCGTTTATGCCATGACCCTAGCAGCATGGATCCATGGTCGCCCTAATAGCAAGTTGTAGGACGCTGGTACATCTATATTGGAAATCGACCTCGAACTAGGTTGGTCCCATCTGTAGGCATAGGCTAATCTCATCAATGGGGGACCTTTGAGAACCATCGAAAGCTTTCACATTGATTGCTCCATCCTTTATCTCATGCAGCCCTTTACCCAGTTTTTTGAGTGTTATCAGCGGACAAATGTTAAGACTGGACCCTCCATCGATCAGGATTCTGGTGATGAAATAATCTTCGCATTGTGTGGTGATGTGCAGTGCTTTGTTATGTCCTAACCCTTCAGGTGGTAGATCGTCTTCATGAAAAGTAATCTTATGGCTTCCCAACACCTGGCCCACCATATTGGCCATTTCCCCGCTAGTGATATTATTAGGCACATATGCTTCGTTAAACACCTTCAACAAAGCACTTCTGTGCGTGTCAAAATTCTGCTGCAAAGAGAGAATGGATATTTGTGCTGGCGTCTTGTTCAACTGGTCAATGACCGGGTACTCCTTGGCCTGTAATTTCCTTCAAAGGTCGTCCGGGCCTGTTTCAATAAGGGGAGGCCGATTGGAAGCCTGCTTGCTTGATTCAGCCAGATGTTCAGGGGTATAGACTCTACCAGTTCTTGTCATACCCTGTGCTGCGACAACTTCTTCAGTCTTGATCTTACTCTTCCTTCTCACCTCGGCTGTATAGTCCCAGGGTACAACATTTGTATAGAAGGGTGGCATGGTTGAATCGCCACGGAAATCGGCGCGGCTATCCTCACTTTGAATGGAACATGTGCCTGGGGTGGCAAGACTACAACCTCAAATGGTGCGGGTGCATTTTTCGGAGACACGAATTCAACCTCAATTGGTACCGGTGTCTTTGCGGGTGGTGTTGCTTCAAATTCAAGGGGTATAGACATATTTACCTCGGTATCCTCAGACGGTTGAATCTGGACTATGATTGTATTGAGAGTAATTGTTGGTTTCTTTGGGTTATCGCCTTCTACGATCAACCCGATCGATCCCTCGGAATCCCAGTCATCTTCTATTTCAATCATGTGGATACTTCCACCCTTATGGTCTGGCAGAGGATTGTTGCAGACGTTCAGAGCGGGATCTTTTGCCACAATGATCTTATTATCAATCAAGGATTGTATCTTGTCTTTCAAAGAGCGACATTCATCAACGGTGTGCCCTTTCATGCGGGAGTGGTATGCACATGACTTGTTTGGATTAATCCACTGAGAAGGATTTTCAGGGGTTGCAGCAGGGATGGGTGTGACATAACCAGCAGCCTTGAGCTTCTCATATAGTTGGTCGATAGGTTCAGCGATGGCGGTATATTGTTTTGGAGGTTTGCGATCAAAATTAGGTCGAGGTCTGGGAAAGTTTTGGCGTACGGGGGGTGATTGATAATGGGATGGTTGAGTATTATAAGTGTGGTAGACAGGAGCGGGTTGGGAGTATCTAGGTGAAATAGGTTGATATGTAGGTGGTGGATATGATTGGCAAGTTGGTGGTGGAGCTTGGTATGAGGGCGAGGGTGCTTGGTAATTTGGGGTTGGTTGATATGTGAATGGAGGTGTTGGGTAAGTTTTGTATTTGAGTGGGGATTTGGCTCTTTGTGCAACCATCACGGCTCCTACATCCCTTTTCTTGGACACACCACCGGACTGTAAAGCCTTATTTGTAGCTTGCAAGGCTTCAAAATTCGTGACCATGCCACTTTTAATACCTTATTCGATCCTTTCTTCCAGCTTGATAATATCGAAGAATTTGTGGTTCTCAATCATCATCAACTGTTCATAGTACCGCGGGTCCTGAGCCCGGACGAAGAACTTGTTCATCTGTTCCTCCTCTAAGGAGGGTCTGACCTTAGCAGCTTTGGACCTCCAGTGAGTAGCATACTCGCGAAATGTCTCCGTGGGATTCTTTTTCAAATTCTGGATGCAGAACACGTCTGGTGCGTTCTCTGTATTAAATCTGAATTTGTCCATAAAGTCAGATGCCATGCTCACCCAGTTTGAGCACTTCTTGGGATCTTGGCTCATGTACCATGACAATGCATCTCCTTTCAAACTCCTCATGAACAGCTTCATGCGGATCCTTTCATCCTTCCCTACTCCAACCAGCTTGTCACAATAAGTCCTCAGATGGACCCTGGGATCACCTGTACCATCAAACATTTCAAACTTAAGAGGTTTGTATCCCTCAGGCAGTTCGACATCAGGCTGTATGCAGAGGTCTTCATAATTTAGCCCTTTGACTCCCTTGATTCCTTCCACGCCTTGAACCCGGCTGGTCAGCTTCCTAAGTTCCTCGGCCAAGTTCTTGATAAGCAGATCCTTTTCATCAAACTCAGGTGTGTATGGGAGAGGTGTAGTGGAGTGAGGCATGGTCTCCACGTAGATAGGATTGTTATGGTGGCCTGATGCATGGGCGTGGAAATGGTCATTTGTGGAGTTCTGAGGTTCTGGGATAAGTAGTGGAGTGTTATTTGGGGTATGGAAGGTATTGCATTGCGTTGGGAGAGTTTGGTTCTTTGGTGGAGTGGCGTGACGGTGAGGTGTGGGATGAGTCTACTGTCTTGGGATATTTTGTGGAGGTGTAGGATTTTGAATGTTGGGGAGGGTGACGTCTGGGATGTTGAGGGAGAATGACAGGTTTGCCAGATTTCGAACTTGATCAATCTCTTCTTGGATCTTCAGTTGTGTTCTCCTTTCTGATGTTGCTTGAATCTTCCATTTTATTCTTTCCCTTGTTCTTGCCTTTAGGAGGACTAGGAGGAGGAGTGGGTGGAGGGTCCCTGGATCTTGTGAGATAGGATGATGATGCCAGAGTGCAGAACTAACATTTGGGGAAGGGAATAAATAAAGGAAGAAACAAAACAAAAACAAAAGGTAGCCAAGTCAGTGCGGAGAAAGTATTGCAATATTGAAACACATAGTGCGGGAATGTAAAGTGCGTCCTAATTTGGGGGAACCTCTTTGTGCCCGAGGTAGGCCTACCGACAAATTGATTCGGAGAACTTAGAGTGATAAAAGACTCATTTTATTGATAAGAAAATAGACGAATCCCAAAACGACACTAAATAAACAGGAAGTAAAGGTCACTAATGGCCATTGGCCTCATTACATTGATAAAGTAAAAGAAAGACATTCCTATCTACTTGGTCCCAGAAGGACCTTCTCCAGACTCGGCATTCTTGCTTCCGTCGAACAGCTTTCCCAACTCGCGAAGTCCCAGCAACAGGTATGCTCTGGCTAGATGCCCACCTTCGGTCCCTTCCACCTTTTGACAGTCTTCGACCCTTTTGAGGAATTTTCCCTCCAGTTCTACTATGCCTCGCTCTAAATACCCTAGCCTTTTGTTGGTACTGATAGCCATGTCCTTCCTTTCCTCAATCAGCTTCTTGTTGGACTCATGTATCTCGCGGTGTTCGCTCTCGCATTCCCGGATCCTTTTGCGCAACTGGTTGTATTTGACTTGCGCCTCGACCTTTTCATATATAATCCTGTGGCCTTGAACGAACCCTGGCTTGCCTAGACCATCCCAATTATCATCCAACCAACCAGAATAGAAGGGGGTGCAACCAGCGTGATATCTGACTGGCTCAATGGTGTCTTTCTCCATCACAATCTTACAGTTCCACATGTGCTGGGGTTGACACTTGTGAGGACTATCATCATTTTGGAAGTCGTCTTGAAGGTGGCTCATCTTGTCGACCCTGAGTATGAATTGCTTCCTACCTTCTTGTCTCATAACTCGAAGAGGGACTTAAGGGTATGTTCCTCCTAGACGAATCAATATCAGGAACGGTGCATCTCTGGACTGGGCGATGAACTCCTCTATCGGAAACTACTCAAATATCCATTGAACATGTTCTTCAGTCAGATTATCAAAGAGGTCGACCCATCCTTTGGCATTCTCAGGCTGAGCGAACATGTCGGGGATGTAATTCATTCGCTTTGGATGGTGGAAAGAAATGTGGTCATCCCAAACCCTTCGATGAATTTCTTGTCGGTATTCGCCCTTTTGGAGATATTCCATGAGCCAAAGCTGAAGTAGTAGATTGCAGCCTTCGAAGTGTCTCGCTCCTAGTTGACATTTCTCCAAGGCTTGGTATATGTCTGCAATGATCATGGGTACAATGCTGAAAGTCTGCCCACCAATCCCCTCCATGAAGGTCTTGGTTACCATAGCCAGCCTAGTATGGATTCACTCTTTCTTCATTGGAAACACGATCAGACCCAAGAAGAAATATATAAAGACAAATACCCTACGATGGATGTGTCCCAAGGATGTGATGGCGAACTCATCATGGTAGGTACGGTATGATTTTTTATGACCTTACCTTTCGTACAAATAGTCAAAAGGGATGTACGATTCTTTCAAGCATACCAGTTCTGCATTCTTCTTCAAACCCATCATTTTTAGGAAACCCTTGCCTGTGCGGTTCTCAGGCATTAGCAAACCCGGGGTTTCCCAAACTAGACCGGCCAGTCCTCCTATCTCTTCTAGAAAAGGTGTTATTTCCATGTCCCCGAAGCAGAACACGACCCTTTCACAATCCCAAAACAAGGTAGCAGCCTGTATTATCATGTTGTTAGGCTGGACCTCCAGGAGAGATGGTAGATTACCCAGATATTTTCTGACGAGGGTTTTGTCACTAGAATGTAAGTCCTCCCACAAGTTTAGCAATCTTGGGTGGATGTTGGCGACCATGCCAAATCTGGGGACTTCGTGCCTCATATTTCTGCAAGGCAAACAAGGTTAGACCCTTACCTCCACCAGACTCGACTATTTAACATAAAAAATTAGCATGAAGCATTTAGTTCTCCAAATAAATGCACTGAACGTGATGATGTCCGTTTGGGTTTAGGGAATCCCAGTGGACTTTTGGACAAGGCTATCTTAAAAGCTGTTGTGCGAACAACACTTAAGCCTGGTTAGGTTTGGCCATGATTCATGCAACAGTATAACAGAGTAAGGTTTCTATGGGGTTTTAGACTGGTACCCTTGAACGGACAACTCAAGGGGGAAAGGCACGGAACCGTTGACTGCACCGCTGATCGACTAGTTTTACCGCAAATAAGCCTTTTCGAATTTAGGGGGTAATGATATAGGAAGGGCGCAACCACTCATCAAGCGTTGCTATAGTATTTTGTTTGGCACGAGTGTAGTATGAATGTTGAGCATGATTATGCAATAATGAATAAGCATTAAAAGCATGTTGTCACGTATTTGCACGTTAAGAAAGCGGTAAATACAATAGCTATGATTTAAAGCGGTTACAAAGGGAAACAAAGGAACATGTCACTTTTGTTTTTGGGGAACAGTAAATACTTGAAAGAGATAAACAATTAATTGCACATAAAGGGGAAAAGGAAAGGGTGCAAGTATCAAACAAAGTAAAGGTACAAATTCACAAGGCAGTTTGAAATGGTAAAAGCCTAATATCCTCAGCGGAGTCGCCATGCCGTCGCGCCCCCTTTTTCTCGCGAAATCGGGTTTATGACATTGGTTGAGACAACTCATTTCTTTTGGGAAAGGGGTCTTTTTTTGAACAGTCGCCACCTAACGATTTTTAAGGTGCGTTAGGGAACCTAGAGGGGGTTCATATATAACTATGTTGATAACCAGAGACAGGGTAAAGGCTTGAAATTATCCTAAGGGGAAGGTGTTAGGCACCCCTCAGGATCCACAAGTGTGGTTCCAGGCCAAACAACTTTTGTGAATTTGTACATCAAATAAACAAATAGGTCTCAAACAAATGGGGGATTTAAGTCTAAGTACAGAGGTTTGAAAAATAGTTAATGAAAATCTAGCCTTTGAAAGGACTACAATATGAACACATTTATGAAAACAAAAGGATATCCTAGGTTTGATTATAATATGGATCACATCAATGCAATACCCGGTATGATACTCCTCGAAGAGGGGCTACAGGTGGTGTTAGCGCACCGGTCATCATATCCATATCTACTCTTTCCCACTCCGTGAAGGTAACTAAAGCGAGTGTTGGTCTCGACCTCTATTGCATGTTGTTACCCGTCCCTTCCTATTAGTCCCGGAGGAATTTAGGACTCCTATCCTATAAAAGGGGAAGGGGGGGGGGGGTTTCTAGGCAGACCCTCAGGTTTTAAAGGTAAAATTGCTAGGGCGACATATAATGAACAAGTAGGACTGCATATAAGGGGTAGCACATAAACAGGAAAAAAAAGGCTCAAAGACCTCCACAAATAGTGCACATAAGCAGCATGTCTCATACACAACTAAGGTCCAGATTCATATCCTAAACATGATGTCTAAGTGATAATAGCAGATTCAGATTTAATACATAACTCAGAGAGGAAGTCCTAATCAGGCTTGCCTACTGATTTAACATACTGTCAGTTAAACACAATCACAATGACAGTTCTGGTTTTATTTACTTATAGTTGATTGACTAAGGCTTGCCTAGGTGTATAGCAATTATTCAGAGCAGATAACAACCTCAGGTTGTCATACCTAATATCATGCAGTACTAGGTGTTGTCAATATTAAGAGACCGATTACTGGTTTGTTAGAACATGGTAAAAACAGTTTTAGGTCTGTTCATGCATCAATAATTAACCTGGGCACAGAATGAGGTTCTAAAATATCTAATATGTACATATAGAGATGCAGAAAGTTTGTATGCAGAACTGCTAGGCAGGATTTTCTAAGTGCATGAAGTTACCTTATTTGAACATACTTTCAAGAGATGCAGCATGAATGACTTGTTTAGTGGCGTATTGTTATCCCAGGTAGGATTTCTAAGTGTATCACAATATTACCACATTATTAGATCTGGTTTACATGAATAGCAGGTTTGTATTAACGTTTATCCTAGAACAAGATTTTTTTTCTAAGTGTACATGATAGTGTGCCGGTTATTACCATGTTTCTAACAAAGAATTTTCTAAATGATAGGATGATGCATGTGCTGAAAAGAAAATAGTATACATGGTCCTAAGATGACATGAATTCTGATGCATGTATACATGAGTCCTACACGGGATTTCTATTGCGCAGGTAGCAAGTAAAGCCTAAAACATGATCTCTACCCTTTAATAAACTACAACATGCATATCACCCTTCCCTTTTCACTATCCATCCCCAGAGTTGTTTACAAATGATATATTAAAGGCCATTGAATAGGAATTACATAACTAAAAATAAGAAAATAAGAAGTTAACTATAGGGAGCCTTCATAATGGGCCCAAGTCTCCAGGTCCTCAATGCCAAGTCTTGTTTCGAAACCTTTCTCGTAATCCGGGTGTGTCAGAGTTCCCTAAGGACCTCAAAGGATCCCGGGCAGTGCTTACACCCAGATTTCATAGCCAAGGTAGAGTAAGTGCAGTGTGGAAAGGCCAGCTCTTGTGTGTCAAAGTTCAGAGGGAGCTCAAGGGTCCCAAGGCAATGCTCACACAAAAGGGGCAGAACCTAAGGGGTCTAAGAATATAGTGAAAGTGCTTGATATAGTTTGAAAAGGTTAAAGTAGGAAAATAATTTGAAAAAAGAGAGAGACTTGTTTGAAATAGTTTTTGTAAAACAACAGGGAAGTTATTCAGTAACAAGCAACATACCATCCTTAGAATCAGAACAGGTTCAACATCACACCAAGATTCAGGAACTAAACAAGTTCAGCAACCACAAATAGGGTAATAGAAATTTGGGATACGTATAAAGCACATAAGGGTATGAATAACAGAACCATAAGTAAAAACAAACTAGAAACAAGATGAATTGAAGTAACAGAAGAAACATGTTGTTTTTGGAACTTGAATTTAAATCAGGACATACCAGTATAGAAGACAATAAACATAGAATGAAGAGCAAGTGAGTAGAGTAGTCAGCCTTGGCTTGCAGCCGGCTGACTTGAACAATAGTAAGCAACCAAAGAAAAGAGAGAGCAGAAGATAGTTTTGATTGTGAAAGAGAGTTTTTTGAACCAATTTGTTCGTGTCCTTGTGCTAATAAAAGACTAAGGTACTTATAATTTTAAAACAGGCAGAAGAATAAGGTAAAAATAATAGTTCAGCAGTAATTATAGAAATATACCAATTAGTATCAGATCAGTTGCGAGGACTTCCTTTAATCAAGGAGTTAAGATTCAAACGGTAATAAGCAGTGCTAAATAAGGAATGAAACCATATGAGGCTGAATTAACATATAAGGAAACAATTTTAGCATAGCACAAGTATACAACATGTAATAGAGGCTAGGTTCAACAGATTCTAATTAAGGAAAATACTTAAGAATCAGTTGACAGCATAATTAACCATAAAATAAGGCAAGAGAATATTTTAAAGATTGAAATCAATTGAGAACAGAGGGTACCAATCACAGGGAATCAGGGATTCCGCTAGAAGGTAATATTAACCAAAGGAAAGTACTACAACTTAACGGAGCAAATATATCATAAGCAAGAATAGGCAAAGTAGGGTAAAAAAATCACACAAAATCAGGGATGCGCATAGAACATAGTAAATGACTAAAAGAAATAACAAAATAAACATGATACGAGCAGAGGAAACAAAGATTAGAAACCCTAATGAACAAAATATAGTAAAGTCACAGAAAAACTCAGAACGTTCGTGGGAAACAGGCATTAATACAAATTAAACGAGCATATCATCAAGGACATACTCAAAATCAAGGATTAAGACCAAGAAACTTAGGATTTTAACATAATAAGTCAGACAAAAGGGGAAAAACTTAAATAAACGTTTAAACATAGTTAAAATCATATAACAACGATTAAAATCAGAAGAAGAATCATTTTGAAAAGGGGTCAAGAAACCCTAGTTGAAGATGAAGAGTTATTTTAGGGAAATCGGAAAAACCTTTGAGGAAAACAACAATGAACTCATAATATACATAGATCCAAAAGAGATCTAAAAGAAAATTGGAAAATCTTAGGAGTTTGGGTTTCAGGGAACCCAGAGAAAACATGAAACCTTAAAAATGTCACCGACTTTAGCCGGAGAAGTCATCGATCTTACTCAAACGGCCGGAGGTGGCCGGAAAATGGCATGAGGGACCATGGGTAGGATTTGAACCGCTCCAGGTTCACCTGAGGGCCTCAGGGTATCATCAGACCAGAATGGGGTGAAGCAGGGGCCAGGAAATGATGAGAGGACATAACTTCTGGCAAGGGAGATGGCCGGAGGAGATGAACAGACTCCACCGGAGAGGAGGAGACGAGAAGGTTCTAGAGAGAACTAGAGATATTGTGAGAGAAGTGAGACCGGAAAAATGAGGATGGGAGGGGGGTAGTCTTTAGGGTTAAATTAGGAAGTGGCGATTTTGGGCCGTTGATCAAAACTGATCAACGACCAAGATTTAATCAGACGTTGGGTCGGGTGGGTTTTAGAGATTGGGTTTGGGTATTGGGTTGTGTAATTGGGCTGGTTTTAATTGGGGTTGGGATTAGACCAAATTAGGTTATAATTTAAAAAAAAGGCTAATTGTTAAATACTCAATTGAATAGGTAAATAATTAATAAAAAATAGCTAATAACTAGATAAAATGAAATTGAGGCTAAATAGGTAAAATTAAGGTAATTAACTAGTATAAAAGATATAAAATGACTAATTATTGAATTAAAATAGCATAAAATGTACAATTAGGCCATAGTTGCAAAATTATTGTAATTATGGCCAAATAATGCCAAATTGGCTAACTTGTGAAATAATTAAATCCTAATAGGACTAAAAGTGATATATTGAGTTAGGAAATATTTTAAAATTATTTATAATGTAATTTATGAATAAATATTGGATACAAAGTACTGAATAATTTAGAAAATAAGTTGATAATAATATGAAAAATCATGGAAAAATACCAATTATTATAAAAAGTGATTTTGAGAGTATATATGCAAATTTTAAAATAATTTGAGAAAAAATTGGGTATCAACAACGTTGTACTCGGGGACACACACTATGGGAACAAAGCCGGTAATACTGAAGTCATGGTCAACTGATTTCAATTTCTATGATGAAGTCCTAAAGACTATGCCATTATGGGTCAGCTTCCCAAACTTGCCTCTGAATTATTGGGGGAGGTTGACTTTTAGTCGAATAGCAAGTGGTTTGGGTTGCCCTATATATGATGATGAATGCACAAATGGTACAGAAAGGATATATTATGGTAGAGTCCTCATTGAAATGGATATAACCAAAGACCTACCAAAGAGCATCATTGTGCAAAACCCATTGGGGAAGGAATTTGAGCAGATGGTGGAATATGACTGGGTGCCACAATATTGCAAGAAATGTCTTATGGTTGGGCATGATTGTGATGGAGTAAAAGACATAGCTAGAACACATAGAAAATTTTAAAAGGGAGAGCAGCAACAACAAAGGGAAGAAGTAACAAAATAACAGGACAAAAGTCACAATGTAGGTACAAATATGCAGCATGCTAGGAACATAAAGACAACAGTTCAATAGGTTGCAATAGGACCAATTAAACAAGCTAGAAAGGACACAGGTAAGCAGAAAAGTCAAGTGCAACAGAGTGAACCACATATATCAGCTGGTGATCAACAAGCCTGGAAAAAAAGCAAAAGGAAGGGGAGGACAAGCAAGCCCAACTCAACCAATTATCACCACTACTAATGGGTTCTCTCCATTAAGAGTGGAAATATAGGAGGAAATCACAAAATGGGCTGATGATGATGATCCTCAAGGTAACACATGAGCAAATGTAGAAAGAGACCCAACCATCCTAACTCAACATGAAGATAGCTACATGGAATGTGATGGGATTTAATAACGCATATAAGCAAAAGGAGATGAAAGTGTTTTTGCAGATTAATAAGATTAGTCTTATAGCAATAGTAGAACATAGAGTTCAAGACAATAAAGCAAAGAAAGTTATTAATAAATGTGTAGCTTGGTAGAGCTGGTGCTCCAATGATACTTCTAATGTCAGAGGAAGGATATGGATCATTTGGGATCCATATAGCATTCAGTTTAACATGCTGCAGAATCATACTCAATAGATTCATGAGATAGTTCATAGTTAGCAGTCAATTTGCTTTTAGTGCTATCTATGAACTTCATACAATTGCTCATAGATGTGCTCTATGGGATGCATTAAGGGATTTAGATTCATAAACAACTATCCCCTGGATAATCATGGGTAATTTTAATGCAGTACTGGATATAGAGGATAGTGTAAATGGTACAACAGTGCAGGAAAATAAAATGAAGGATTTCATGGCTCTGAAGGAAGAGTGCAGATTGAATGAACTTGCAACTGTGGGAAGGACATATACATGGACAAATAGTCATGTATACAGTAGAATAGACATGGAGATTGTTAATGCACAATGGATGTTGAATATGCCACCAGTACAAGTTAATGTGATGGATCCTCATTTTTCAGATCATTCTCCCCTATGTATAGAACTGGAAACAACAATGGATAATAGGGGGAAACCTTTCAAATTCTTCAACTGATTAGCTGATAATCCAGAATTTGGAAATATAGTACAGGAAGGTTGGGATAACAAGGAAGGAAGCATGAGAAGCATTTGGAAAAAACTTAAAAAATGTGAAGGCTGCTCTTAAAAGGCTCAACGGGAAGAAGTTTACAAATACAACTAATAAGGTTCAGCATCTAGCTAGCATACAAGTTCATATGAGAAGCACTACAACACCTGCTGATATATTTAAGACAGAAAAAATTACTAAACAACAGTTGAAAAAGTGGAGCATGGTAGAGGAAAGCATATACAAACAAAGATCAAGAGTGCAATGTCTTAAGTGGGTGATTCTAACACATCATTTTTCTTTGCCATTATGAAAGGAAGAATCTCACAGAACCAGATCAAAATGCTTACAATTGATGATGGAAGCTTGATCAATACAACTGAAGGCATTGAGAAGGAAATAGTGGGCTTCTAATAAATTTGCTTGGAAAGTCAGCTAGTAGCATGCCTACTATTAATCCTAGTATAATGAGGAAGGGTCCGGGTCTTACAAGATCCCAACAATTACAACTCATCTCCCTTTTCACTAAAGCTGATGTAGTCCAAGCATTACAGGGAATAGGAGATTCTAAGGCTCCATGAGGGGATGGTTTTAACGTATACTTCTACAAAAAGGTGTTGATACCTAATATTTTCCTCCAGCTATTTGTAAAATTTGCATATATACCTTCAAAATCGCTTTTTGTAATAACTGGCATTTTCCCATAATTTTCCATATTTTATTAATTTCTTTTCCAATTTATTCAGTATTTTTATATTCGATAATTATTCATAAATTATATTATAACTAATTTCAAATATTTCCCAACTCAATATATCATTTTTAATCCTATTAGGATTTAATTCTTTCATAAATTAGCCAATTTGGCATTATTTAGTTATAATTACAACAATTTTATAATTATAGCCTAATTGTACATTTTATACCATTTAAATCACTTATTAGCCATTTTATATTTTTGATATTAGCTAATTGCCTTAATTTCATTTATTTAGCCTCAATTTCATTTTTTATATAGTTACTAGCTATTTTTTATGAATTATTTATCAATTTTAATGGGTATTTAACTTATAGCCATTTTTAAATTTCAATTTCAGCCTAATTTACCCAAACCCCGGCCCAATTGAATTAACCCAATACCCAAGCCCAAATCCTACCCAAACCCGACCCAACTCTTGCTAAATCCTGGTCGTTAATCAATTTTGATCAATGCCCCGGTTTAAACCTTTCCTTAATTAACTCTAACCTAACCCCTCAGACCCCTCTCATTTCACACCCCTCATTTTCATCTCTCTAATCTCTCTCTATCCTTCTGGTTCTATCTAGAACCTTCCCCTCACCTCCTTCCTCCAATTTAGTCCGTTCATCTCTTTCGGCCACTTCTCCTGCCGGAAATCATGGCCTCTCCCCATGGCTTGGGCTTTGCTTCAATTCTACGCCGGGTATCACCACCTTGAGACCCTAAGAGGAACCAGAAGGCGGTTCACTCACCTCTCATGGTTTCTCATGCCATTTCCGGCCACCTACGGCCGTCTGAGTAATTTCTATGACCTCTCCGGCTAAAAGCCGGTGAAACCTTAGGGTTTTCTCATTTTCTTTGGGTTCTCTGAAACCCTAAAATTTAAGGTTTTACGATTTCTTTTAGATCTGTTATAGATCTATGTATATTATGAGTTTATCGTTGTTTTCCTCAAAGGTTTTTCCCGATTTCTTTGAGATAACTCTTCATCTTCAACTACGGTTTCTTCGCCCCTTTTTAAAACGCCTTTATCTTCTGATTTTAGTACTAATCTTGATTTCTAGTATGTTTTTAAACGTTGTTCTTAAATCTCCTCTTTTACCCTGAAGTATTCTGACGAAACCCAATTTTTAGGGTTTGTGTTCGTATTATTTATTACGTTTGCTTATCTATATGTTCTTCCGGACTCTCTTTGAGTTCTATGTGTCTCGTTGTAGTTTTGTTGTTAAGGTTTCCAACCTTTTATTGTTTCTGTGATTTTCTTGCTTAGGGTTCTCTGACTTTCATGACTATTTGTTTTAATAAGTCTGATTGTTCATAGTTTACCTAATACCGTACTGATTATGTGCATCCTTAGTAATGTTGTGATATCCTCCTTGAATCTATAATTTTGTGCTTGTTCCTTATAATCCCGTATTGATTTTCAAATTGTTTCCTTATTTGTGAGATGATTTCCTTATTTAGAAATGATTCTTTGAGATTTTAGTCTCATCCGTGATTTTTGTGGCTGATTTTTATAATTGAATTGTATCCTACCTTGTTTATGTGCTCAAACATGATGTCAAGTATCCAGTATATATTTTTCTTATGTGAAAGATTATGTATTTGGCCTTTATCACATGCTACATGCCTTACTACTCTTGTTATAGTAAAATTAGTTCGTAATTGATTCTTTCCTTATGTAACACCAAGTATGTCCGTTTGAATTAGGACTCCCTAATCAAAGGGAGTTCAGGCCTGTGATTGATTCTGATTGAATATCATTCCATTATTATGTTAAACCAGTACTTGTTACCTTATTTTCTACTCGTTTTCAAAAGATATAAATACTTTACTCTTTCTTTAACACACACAGACAGACATAGATACAAACTGATGTGTGCACTCTCTCTTTCACAACTAAAGTTTCATACTCTCTTTATCCTCTCTTTTGTGCTAATTGCTATTACTTTAAGTTAGCCGGCTGCAAGCCAGGGCTAACCACTGTGCATCTCCTATCATTGCTTGTATTACTGCTTTCTTCATCATACTGGTACATCATGTTTTAGGCAAAAACAACTCAAACAGTTTTCTCTAATAATCTGGGTAACTACTGAGCATTATCCCACGCCTAGGCAAGCCTTAGGTAATTGAAATCATTAAACTGGAAATACCCTTTTTCTATGTGTATTGTCTAACTATCAGCATGCTTAAAATCAATAGGCAAGCCAAGACTAGAACTTCCTCTCTAAGTTACGAAATGGATCTGCCTCTTTGTTATTATCACCTAGATACCATGCTTTAGGATCTAAACCTGGACCTTAATTTGTGTATGAGACATGTTGTTTATGTGCAATATATGTGGAGGTATATGTGAGCCCTTTCCTATTTTCCATGCTCCCCCTTTTATTTGCAAGTCCTATTTGTTTCTTATATGTCGCTCTAGAATTTTTACCTTTAAAACCTGAGGGTCTGCCTAGCACCTCCCTTTAGGGTAGGAGTCTTAATTTCCTCCAGGACTGATAGGAAGGGACGGGTAATAGCATGCAATAAAGTTCGTGACCAATACGCGCTTTAATTACCTTCACGGGGTGGGAAAGGGTAGAATATGGATATGATGACCGGTGCGCTAATACCACGTGTAGCCCCTCTTTGAGGAGTGTCTATCGGGTATTGAATTGATGTGATCCATATTATGTTTAACCTAGGATATCCCTCCTTTAAATGTTATAGTAGTTCTTTTCCTTTCCAAAATTCAATAACTTGAACACTTGTTTGAAATCCCCTCTTACCTGAGCCCCTTTACCTGTTATTTGTTAATTTTATGAATTCACGAAAACTATTTGGCCGGGAACCACAATCACGGATCTAGAGGGGTGCCTAATACCTTCCCCTCGGGATAATCTCAAGCCCTTACCCGATCTCTGGTGATGCAAACTAGTTTCATGAGTTAATTACTCTAGGTTCCCTAACGCACCTTAAAAATCGTTAAATAACCCTCCTCTTCCTTTAAAAAAGTTGTCAGAATGTCATAAACCCGATCTTCTGCGAGGAAAAAGGGGGCGTGACAGCATGGCGACTCTGCTGGGGATTTACCTAGGCTTTTACCATTACAAATCGTTCCGTGAATTTGTACCTTTAACTTGTTTAATGCTTGCACCCTTTCCTCTTCCCTACTACGTGCAATTAATTGTTTACTTCTTTCAAGTATTTATTTCACAAAGCAAAACTGACATGTCTCTTTGTTTACTTTTGTAACTACTTTCAATCATAACTATTGTATTTACCGCTTTTCTTAACGTGCAAATACATGGCTATCTGTTTAAATGCTTATTTATTGCATATCATGCTCAACATTCATACTCCACTCGTGCCAAACAAAATACTATAGCAACGCTTTTAATGAGTGGTTGCACTCTTCATATATTATTACCCCTTAAATTCAGAAAGGCGTATTTGCGGTAAAACTAGTCGATCAACGGTGCAGTCGACAGTTCCGTGCCTTCCCCCTTGAGTTGTCCCTCAAGGGTACCAGTCTAAAACCCCATAGAAACCTTACTCCGTTATATTGTTGCATGCATCATGGTCAAACCTAGACGGGCTAACGTGTTGTCCGCACAATAGCCTTTAAGATAACCTTGTCCAAAGTCCACTGGGTTTCCCTAAACCCAAACGGACACCCTCACATTCTGTGCATTTATTTGGAGAACTAAATGCTTCCTGGTAATTATTGATGTTAAATAGTCGAGTCCGGTGGGGGTAAGGGCCTAACCTTATTTGCTTTGCATAAAATGAGGCACAAAATCCCCAGATTCGGTATGGTCTCCAATATTCACCCAAGAATGCTAAGTTGGTGGGAGGACCTCCATTCTAGTGACAAAACCATCGTCAGAAAACACCTAGGCAATCTACCATCCCTCATAGAAATCCAGCCAAACAAAATGATGATAGAGGCTGCCACATTATTCTGGGATTGCGAAAGATCTGTGTTCCGTTTTGGGAACATTGAAATGACTCCTTTGTTGGAAGAAATAGGGGGACTGGCCAACTTAGTGTGGGAAACTCCGGGGTTGCTAATGTCTGAGAACCTCACAGGCAGAGGTTTCCTCAAGATGATGGGTCTGAAGAAGAATACAGAATTGATATGTCTGAGGGATTCATACATTCCTTTCGACTATTTGTATGAAAGGTACGGTCATAGCAAATCATACCGCATCTACCAGGATGAGTTTGCCATCACTTCTCTGGGGCACATCCATCGGCGAGTGTTTGTGTTTATGGTATGCTTTTTGGGTCTAATTGCTTTCCCGATGAAAAAGGAAAGGATTCATAATAGGTTGGCCATGGTAACTAAGACACTAATGGAAGGAATAGACGGGCAAAACTTCAACATTGTGCCCATGATCATTGCAGACATATATCGGGGCTTGGAAATGTGTCAAAAAGGAGCAAAGCATTTCGAAGGTTGCAACTTATTACTTCAACTTTGGCTCATGGAACATCTTCAAAGAGGCGAATACCGACAAGAAATCCATCGAAGGATTTGAGATGACCACATCGCTTTCCATCACCCAAAGCGAATGAATTATATTCCTGACATGTTCGCTCATCCTGAGAACGCCGAGGGATGGGTCGAGCTTTTTGGTAACCTAACTGAGGAACATATTCAATGGATGTTTGAGTGGTTCCCGATAGACGAGTTTATCATTCGATCCTGAGATGCTTCTTTCCTAATACTGATCGGTCTAAGGGGGACATACCCTTACGCCCTTCTCCGAGTCATGAGGCAAGCAGGTAGGAAGCAGGTCATACCTAGGGTCGAGAAAATGAGCCATCTTCGAGCAGACTTTCAGAATGATGACAACCCTCATAAATGCCAAGCTCAGCACCTATGGTACTACAAGATTATGCTTGAGAAGGATACCATCAATCCAGATAGGTATTACGCCGGTTGTACTCCTTTCTATATTGGTTGGTTAGAAGAAGATCTGGGTGGTCAAATCGAGCCAGGGTTCATTCGAGGTCACAGGGTTATAGATGAAAGGGCTGAAGCACGAGTTAAGTTCAACCAGCTATGCTAAAAGATCTGCGAATGTGAGGATGACCATCACAAGATGCATGAGTCCAACAAGAAGCTGATCGAGGAGTGGAAGGATATGGCCGTCAGCACCAATAAGAGGCTGGGATACTTAGAACGAGGTATAGTTGAGCTGGAGGAGAAATTCATCAAAAGGATCCAGACTTGCCAAAAGGCTGAGGGAGACGAAGGGGGATATCTAGCCAGAACTTACCTATTGCTGGTTCTTCGCGAGTTGGGAAATCTGATTGAGGGAAGCAGGAATGCCGAATCTGGGGAAGGTCCTTCTGGGACCCAGTAGATAGGGGTGTTTTATTTTATCTTCCTTGTTGATGTAATAAGGCCAATGGCCATTAGTGACTTTTATCTTCCGATATTTAGAGTCATTTTGAGATTTGCCTATTTTTCTTATCAATAAAATGAGGCATTTAGCACTTTAAGTTCTGCAAATCAATTTGTCGCTAGGCCTACCTCGGGCACAAAGAGGTTCCCAACTTAGGACACGTTTTACATTCCCCCATTTTGTGTTTAAATACCGCAATATTCTTTTTCATAATCCTCACTGACTTGGTTACCTTTTTGTTATATTTCTTTTATTATTATTCCCCTCCCCAAAGGTTAGTTCGTGCATTGTGGCATCATCATCCTGATGTTTAGCTTAAAGTACATATATTTTCATGTATATTGCCTCATATTTTACTTTTGTTTCATGAGATTTAGATGTTAATTGTGTTGATTTGTAGTGTTTTTATGTTTAGGAATGATTTGGGAGCAATTGGAGACGAAACGAACAAATTTAGAGCGAAAACGCACAAAATCGCAAAGAGTACATTTTGGGCGCCACAGGCAGGGCTGGGCGCCACCTGTGGCGCTGGAGGCAGACTTGAATTTTAAGGCAGCGCCCTGGTGGGCGCCCGATGCTACCCAGGGCGCCGATGACGTGAACTTCCCCTATTTCGACCGGGACTCGATTAATTCGACCCTAGACCTACCCAACACGTATAAACTCAATTTTGAGAGGAGGACGTGATTTTGGAGAGGAAAACAAAAGAGAAACACACTTGGGAGCACAGATTGGATCGATTCTTCCATATCTTTTCTAGTACCTTTTGATTTTATGTTTGACAACATCATTTTTTATGATTGTATGAACATGTGTGGCTAAGAACCCTATTGTTCTAGGGTCATGGGTGAAACATGAGTGTTATATTTGAAGTTTAATTTGACGAAGTTGATTTTATCATATTGGGTTATGTATTTAATTCTGTTTTTAATTAGTTTACTGAGTAGCTAACAGTGAAATACTATCTACAAATCTAGAGTTGAACTCAAAAGTGGGAATTCTAGATTGCATAAAGAATTAAATAGAGCATGTTCTTGAACCCGGGCATCGAGAACGTATTCGCAATTAGGATAGACATATACCTATTTGCCTTGCTTGGTTAATTTACAGGAATTATAAATGCGTTCTTGTTGATTCTAACTCCATAAACATATAGGCATTAAGTTAACTTGAATAGGCGAGTAAGAACTCGACAGATTCTTATAAGTAATATCAACCCAGTCAATCAACAATCCAGATAAATCAATTAGTTATTTTAAGCCAAGAATATAACACGATTGTTAGTTAGCCCGTGACCCTGGAATATCCTCTCCTATTGATTGTTAATCAAAACTGCTCTTTGTTTTTGTTGATTTTCTAGTTAATTAATTACTTGGTATTCTTAGGTAATAATTTAGTTAATTATATCTGTTGTGATAAATATCTTGAATCGATAAGTTAATTGAGTTAAATCCGTCAAAAGTTAATCATAAGTCTTCGTGGGACGATACTCTACTCACTACTTTATTACTTGATGACCACGTATACCTGCGTGAGTGTGTTTGGTCGCAACAAGTTTTTGGCGCCGTTGCCGGGGACTTAGAAATTAGCTATTTGACTGAGTTAAACTCTGATTAATTATTTGTTTAAGTTTTAATTTTTAGTTTACTTTGTTTGTGTTAACGCAGGCTCTTCTCATGAATGCGGAGAAGTAGAAGCGAAAACAACCTCCTTCCTCTGGATCCAGAAATTGAACGCACACTTCATAGAGAAAGGATGGAGGTCGAAGCTAGAACGAGAATAGAAAGAGAGTTGGACATCGTAGTTCAACCATAGCCAATAGAGATGGCAGGTAATGAGGAGCGCCCGGTGATAGAGGCTGCAAGGCCCAATCTTGCCAATATGACTCAGGCTATCGTGAAGCCTGATATCACGGGGCATTTTGAACTCAAACAGTACATGGTACAGCTGATTCAGTCCACAGAGCAGTATGTGGGCCTATCTCATGAAGACCCGCAGAGGCATATTCAGAACTTCTTGGAAATCACGGACACTTACAATTATCCGAACGTTTCCAAGGATTATGTCAGGCTGACATTATTTCCCTTTTCACTATTGGGGGAAGCTAAGGAATGGTTGCAAAAGGAAACCGCAAATTCAATCCGCACTTGGGATGATTTAGCAAGGAAATTCTTAATCAAAGTTTTCCCTACTAAGAAGACAAAATCGCTGAGGAGCCAAATTCTTGGGTTTCAACAACGGGATGGCGAGACACTTCGTCAAGCTTGGGAAAGATACAAGAAGCTACTCAGAGACTGCCCACATCATTGCCAGACTGATGAGGTATTAGGGCACACTTTTGTTGATGGTGTAGATGAAGCATCAAAGATGAATCTTGATTTAGCTTGTGGGGGGTAGTTGCATGGCCAGACCATACAGTGAAATTCAACTCTTGCTCAATAACTTTACTGCTAATGATCATAATTGGCAAGGAGATGGGGATGCAAGAAGAGAAATTAAACAGAAGGCAGCGGGGGTGATTGAGCTTGATGACTTTTCAGCCATGAGAGCAGATATTGCAAAGCTGGCAAATCAGATGAACAGAATGACAATGCAACATACAAAATAGATGCAACATGTACAACAAATGTCTATTTGCTGCGAGTTATGTGGTGACAGTCATGTGAGTGACATATGCCCCACGAATCCTGAATCTGTATATTATGTGGGGCAACAAAACAGGGGTCCAATGAATCAAAACGCACAATACGGGAACACTTACTATCCAAATTGGAGGAATCATCCTAACTTTTCATGGGGCGAAACTCAACAAAATCAGAATCAATATAGGCCCCAAGGTAATTTCAATCAGCCCCAGAAACCAGCCCAACAAGCAGAAGAAAGTACGAATGACTTGCTAAAGAAGTTGTTGCTTGACAACCAACAACTCAGGACTGATTTCAGAAATCTTGAGAGGAAAATGGGCCAATTAGTAGCAAATCAAAACACTAGACCTGCAGGTGCTCTTCCAGTGATACAGAGAAAAATCCTCAAGTTAATGCAGTTACACTCAGAAACGGGAGGGAATTGGAGGAAGTGCCAGAGAAAAGAAAGGACAAACCCACACCTGCGGGGGAGCTGATGCCTAAGGCAACACACGAGGCAAAGAAAAATAATGCAGGGCCAGAGGAGGCTGACAGGCCACCACCACCTTTCCCCCAGAGATTACAGAAAAAGAATGATGATCGCATGTTCAACAAATTTCTCTCTATGTTGAGCCAGGTTCAATTAAATATTCCACTAGTGGATGTGCTTCGTGAAATTCCAAAATATGCTATGTACATAAAAGATATAGTGGCTCACAAGAGGAAATTGACTGAGTTCAAAACAGTTGCACTTAATGAGGAGTGCACTTCAAGGGTCCAAAACAAGCTTCCTCAAAAGCTTAAGGATCCTGGCAGCTTCACCATCCCTGTGCGAATCGGTAATATTGATGTGGGTCGTGCTCTTTGTGATTTGGGGGCGAGCATAAATCTAATGCCCTTGTCATTGTTTAAGCAATTGGGTCTGGGAGCTCCAAGACCCACCACTGTGATGTTGCAATTAGCTGATAGGTCCATAGCCTACCCTGAAGGAGTGATTGAGGATGTGCTGCTGCAGATTGGGAAATTAATTTTCCCAGCCGATTTCATTATTCTAGATTTTGAGGCTGATGAACAAGTTCCAATCATATTGGGACGGCCTCTCTTGGCTACTGGCGATGCAATAATTAAAGTAAGAGAAGGAAAAATGATTATGAGGGGGGACGACGAGGAAGCTGTCTTTAATATTTACAAAGCAATCCAACTTCCCCGCCACTATGAGGAGCTTTCCATGATATCTGTTGTGGAGGTGGATGAGCAACTTCTTGACACGAGTGTATATCTAGACGATTCTCTAGAAAAAACACGCATGTTGTTCGATAGCTTGATGATTGATGATGATGTTGAGGAGATGATGCATATCCTAGATGCATCTTGTGCTTACATGCAGGGGATACACCCGTTTGAGCCCCTTAATAGGCCGAGTGGGCCTTCTCCAAAGCCATCAATTGAGGAAGCTCCAAATTGGAGCTTAAACCCCTACCCTCTCACCTTCAAGATGCTTATTTGGGTAGTTCTGACACTTTACCTGTTATTGTTTCCTCTGACTTGTCTGAATTACAGGAAGAAAAGTTATTGAGAGTGCTACGTGAGCACAAGAGAGCAATTGGGTGGACAATGTCTGACATTAAAGGCATTAGTCTATCTTTCTGCATGCATAAAATCCTCATGGATGAAGGACACAAGCCTAGTGTAGAGCAACAACGCCGACTAAATCCAGTCATGAAAGAGGTGGTAAGAAAAGAAGTGATTAAGTGGCTTGATGCAGGTATTGTATTTCCAATCTCTGACAGCAAATGGGTAATCCCCGTTCAATGTGTACCTAAAAAGGGGGGGATGACTGTGGTGGTTAATGAAAATAATGATTTGATTCGTACAAGAACTGTCACTGGGTGGAGAATCTGCATCGATTATAGAAAATTGAACAATTCCACCCGGAAAGACCACTTTCCCCTCCCCTTTATTGACCAAATGCTTGATAGATTAGCTGGCCAGGAATACTACTGTTTCCTGGATGGTTATTCGGGGTATAATCAGATTGCTATAGCCCTTGAGGACCAAGAGAAAACCACATTTACGTGTCCCTATGGTACGTATGCGTTCAAGCGAATGCCCTTTGGTCTCTGTAATGCACCTGCGACTTTTCAAAGGTGTATGATGGCTATTTTTACTGACATCGTTGAAAGATTTGTAGAAGTATTCATGGATGACTTCTCTGTGTTTGGGTGTTCTTTCGATAATTGTTTAATAAACCTTGATAAAGTGCTTGCTAGATATGAAGAGACAAACCTGGTACTAAACTGGGAAAAGTGCCATTTCATGGTACGTGAAGGTATAGTCTTGGGGCACAAAGTGTCCAAAAATGGTTTGCAGGTGGATAAAGCAAAGGTGGAGGCGATTGAAAAATTGCCCCCACCAACATCCATCAAAGGCATTCGCAGTTTCTTGGGCCACGCAGGTTTTTATCGCTGTTTCATTAAAGATTTTTCGAAAGTCTCTTCTCCTTTGTGCAGGCTCTTAGAGAGAAGATGTCCCATTCAAGTTCGATGATGCCTGTCTGAAAGCATTTGAGGAGCTGAAGGGAAAGTTAGTGACTGCACCAATTATCGTTGCTCCGAATTGGGAGCAACCATTTGAGTTGATGTGCGATGCAAGTGACATAGCAATCGAAGCTGTTTTGGGGAAAAGGAGAAGCAAAATCTTCCACTCCATTTACTATGCGAGCAAGACTCTAAATCCAGCCCAGATGAACTACACAGTTACTGAAAAAGAGTTTCTTGCAGTGGTATGGGCATTTGATAAGTTCAGATCCTATCTAGTGGGGACAAAAGTCATCATCTACACAGATCATTCAGCCATCAGGTACTTGTTTGAGAAGAAAGACGCCAAGCCGAGGCTGATTCATTGGGTCCTCCTCCTGCAAGAATTTGACTTAGAGATCCGATATCGAAAAGGGACAGAAAATCAAGTAGCTGATCACTTGTCCCGACTCAAACATCGGAGCCACGTCGCTGAAGGGGGGTCAATCAAAGAAACATTTCCCGACGAGCAGTTATTAGCAGTCTCCTCGGGTGAAGCCCCATGGTATGCTGATTATGTGAATTTTATTGCAAGTGGGGTGACACCACCAGAATTGATACCTGACAAATAGAAGAAGATTCTTACATGATGTGAGGCTCTACGTATGGGATGAGTCGTTCTTATATAGGCAGTGCGCAGACCAGTTGGTGCGAAGGTGTGTTCCTGAGGAAGAGATGAATGCAATTCTACATGACTGCCATGCTTCACCATATGGAGGTCATCACGGTGGGGACATAACAGCCCAAAAGTACTACAATCGGGTTTCTATTGGCCAAAATTTTTTAAGGATGCACATGCCTTTGTTAAAAGTTGTGACAGATGCCAAAGAACCGGAACTATCACGAAGAAGCACGAGATGCCTTTGAAAAAAATTCTAGCAATTGAGCTTTTTTATGTTTGGGGTATTGATTTCATGGGACCCTTCCCATATTCTAATGGTCACAGGTACATCTTAGTGGCGGTCGATTATGTGTCTAAGTGGGTAGAAGCAATTGCTCTTCCTACGAATGACGCAAAGGTAGTGGTAAGCTTTGTCAAGAAGCACATCTTCACACGTTTTGGGACTCCAAGAGTGTTGATAAGTGACGGAGGTACTCACTTCTGTAAAAAATTGCTGAATAATGTTCTTGCAAAATATGGAGTTAAGCACAAGGTTTCCACTGCCTATCATCCCCAAACGAGTGGTCAAGTAGAGGTTGCAAACAGAGAGGTAAAGCAGATTTTGGAGAAAACAGAGAGCAGGAATAGAAAAGACTGGGCCGCGAAACTGGACGACGCATTATGGGCATATCGAACTGCATACAAGACCCCCATTGGTACTTCTCTGTATAGGTTAGTTTATGGGAGGGCATTCCACTTGCCCGTTGAGCTTGAACACAAAGCCTATTGGGCGATTAAAAAGATAAATATGGAGATGGACTCAGCTGGTGAGAAGAGATTGCTGCAACTGAATGAGCTTGATGAGTTTCGACTGCACGCATATGAAAATGCCAAATTATATAAAGAAAAGACGAAGAGGTGGAATGACAAGCACATCAAACATCGTGAGATCCAGGAAGTTCTTTTGTTCAATTCAAGGTTGAAGCTTTTCCCCGGAAAGCTTAAGTCTCGTTGGGCAGGTCCTTTTGTTGTGGTAAGTGTAAGGCCTCATGGAGCGGTGGAATTGCGCGATAAGAGCTCAACCGGTACGTTCTTAGTAAATGGTCAGAGAATAAAGCATTATTGGGGTGGTGACATTGCACGTCATAAGAGCTCTGTGGACTTGGCCGATGCGTAAACATGTGTTGAGTCATGCCGCGACGTTAAATCAGGCGCTTGTTGGGAGGCAACCCAATTTTTATTGCTTTCGTAGCTAACTTCTTAAGTTTTTTTTAGTAGAGTAGATAGATTTCACATTTTTCTTTCTAGGATTAGAATTTATAGATATAATGGTGTCGGACATGTAATTGAGTATTTAAAAAGGCTAGGGGGATCAGGTTGTTTCTTCAAAAAAAAAAAATCGGTGAAATAGCGCCCTGGCCAGCGCCAGGCGCTGCTGGGGGAGGCAGAGGCTGAGTTGAAAAAAAACCCCAGCGCCAGCTACAGCGCTGGGCGCTGGCTTGGGGGGTTTAATTTAATTTTCTTTTCTTTTCTTTTTGTTTTTCCTTTTTTTAATAGTAATAACCCATAACCATTTAACCCAACCCAATTACCCACCTACACTAACACTATAACCCATCTCCTACCCAAATACCCACACCCACCCAAACTCTAATTCTCCAAAAATACGAAGAAAGAAAATTCACACCCCACTTCCCTCCTTTCTTCTCCCCTCTCGACAGTATCCCCCTCTCCTCCCTCTCTCTAAAAATTTCAATTTTTCTCTTGCTTTTCCTTCTCAATTCTTCAGGTATGTTCTTCTTCTTCTTCTTGTTCTTCTTTTATGTGTTTAAGTGTAGTTATAAAAGGTAAATCCCACCCCCAATGAGTCATAACTCCCTATTTTTCCCTTTATGAAATTGTAAGAAAGTTATGGTGGTTGGCTTGGTATTGTTGAAAGTTTTGGTGTTTATTATGTGGTTGGAGTAGTAAACTAATAGTCCCTCTACTCCATTAAAAATTGAGATGGTCATGCTCTTCCACCATTTTTGAATTGTAGAACTCACACTTTATGCCCACAAAGTATTTGTAAAAATGCTTGAATGATGTTTTTGGGTACACCGGTGAAGTCTTGAGTAACCGAGTGTCTTTATGATTGAATTTGGGATAAGTGTGGGGTGTGTAGGGATGTTGCTACATGCTAAAGGTTTGAGATTTAATGCAAAAATCATGTCTTTAAACTATGTATCTTATGTATTGTATGTGTTGTAGAAATTAGCTAATGTAGTGTAGTTTTGTAGTGTATAACATGGAGTCACACATGCCTATTGCTTCGATTAATGTGAATTCATAGATTCATGATCAATTAATTATTTGAATAGCTTGGGGAAGTCTTGAGTACCCATAGCTTTAGGATGCAACACTTGTGCCTTTTCACATAAAAATCATGAAAAATAGTGTTACTTGCACCTTTGGTTTTAGGTGTGGGGTCCTTGTAGGACTTGCACCACAACCTTAGGTACAATATTTGACAAGTCTCATGTTCTTGTGTTCATTGTGTTGCAGAATCCAAAATGGCTCGTGATAGTGCTACCAAAAGCAAAGGCATTGGAAAGTCCTCCTCCACCTCTGTAACACCCAAGAAAAGAAAGCATGGAGACGGCCCCTCCCGCCAAGCAAAAGGAAAGCAATTGGCCGAGAGCTCACAACCTGCACCTTTGAAACCCCGACCCCGGTTGAAATTGGAAGATGATGTAGCGGTTGCATGGCACAGGGACTTTGTGCCAAAGGGGCATTATATCTCCGGGCTAGGGATTAACATCCAAGCCTTGGAGCGGAACTTTCCTAAGGTGATGAGCCAACTCCGCGCCAGGCAAATGGAGAAGTTATTAACATGCCCCGGACCGGCAAATTTGAGTATGGTCCGGGAACTCTATGCCAATTGGCACGCCGGGCATGCTATTTCGCAAGTACGGGGTGTTGAGATTAAAATGCACAGGGCGGACATATGCAAATACTTGGGGGTTCCAGATGTCGACCCAAGGAGACTTCAAAAATTTGTCAAGAGCCCCAAATACAATTGATACGTCACACTTTGTGTGGCGTTGATTCGAATGCCCAATGGACCAAACAGCACGGCATGATTCATCTTCATATGGTACGGTCCGATTTTACCAAGACTGCCAAGGTGTGGCAGAATTTTGTACAGGCCCGTCTTATGCCTGGTGAACATATCAGCGAATGCACTCGTGCTCGAGTGTGTGTCATCTATTTTTTTATGACAGGCCGGCCCATAAATGTGGGTGAGTTGATGTTGGGGGAGATGGCCCGTACGAGGTTCGGGCGACAGATCAAGAATTATTTCTTTGGCAATTTTCTCACCAAGTATATGATGGATAACGGTGTGCCTGAGTACAAGGGGTATGACGAGATGGTGGAGCCTCCACCTAGGCTAATGGACATTACTACACTGCTGGAGACATCTTCCAAGCTAACACCAGTTGCGCGCTATGAAAGAGACGAGAGCTTCAACAGGTACATATATAAAACTCTGAACTTTTTGATGTGCAAGACGGGTGCTACGGATATGGAGCGTATGGAACTACGTAGTGAGCTATCCAGTTTTGCCAAAGAGATGTTGGGGATTGCACCTGGAAGCCCTATCCATTCTTCTGAGGACGTGAACACAGTACGCGGCTCTGACACAGAGGATGAGGGTGGTGACGAGGTTACTGGACCTCGAGCCGTGGTTCCTCTAGGCCCAGATTATGATGAGCCTGCAGCTGCTGCTTTGGAGACCTCCAATTAACAGGGAGCATTTCTTTTCACCCTACTTTGTTTGTTAATTTGTATATGCATCGAGGACTATGCATACTTTAAGTGTGGGGTGGGAAGTATGCTACTTGTGATATTGGTGTATAAATTGTATAGTTAGATTTTAAATTATTATTTTTTTAGTGATAATTATATTTGTTTAGTTAGTTAGTTGTTGTTTTTAAATTTTATTTTCAGTTTTTTTTTGTTTTAGCTAGTTAGTTAGTTTTAGTTAGTTGTTATAGAAAAAGGTCGGACTTTTCTCGACGATGGATCTGTTGGACAATTTCTCTTGAGTGATTAAAGTCCGAGTAAAATACCAAAAATATTTTCTTTTATTTTTAGGTAGTTAGGTAGTATCCCTTGATTTTTCTTTCGACAACGGTTCTTTTCCAAGGGTGTAGCTCGAACCGGGTATTCTAGTTAGTTTTTAATTTTAATTTTTTTTAGGAGTAGTTTAAGGAAGAAAATTGAGGTGCTCTAAGATACCTATTGACATGGTTGGTGTTGTATAGTTAAGTTATGGAATACACCCTGTCTTCCTGCATATATTATTTGAATTGTAATGCCCAAGTAAATTAAGTAGCCTACTCTTTGACGCCTCTTTCTCAGTTGATTGACTTGTATGCTACCTAGTGCATTGTTGCTTAAAAAAATTCTCAACTTATTATGCTTGCTTGACTTGAGAGTCACACAGAACCGTCTTGAGTGAGTCAAGTTCCATGTGTGTGTGAGGATTGTTGATATTTTGTGCTATCCTGTGTAGTCTAGAACTTGCCCCGTGTGTTATCAACTCGAAATCATTAAGTTATGCTAGTATAGGAGATGACATAGGCATTTCCTTCTTGATCATAAAAGTGCTTGTCACTGACAAATAAAATTTTCCCGCTGCTAGCCCTTTGGAGCCTATAGACCGTTTCCTTGACAACCACATTACAAGCCTACATCCTTTTAATCTTAATTTACATTGTTTTGATCCCTTTACCTCTTAAAGCACTTTAATTGTGAAATGAGCGCTAGAAGAAGTAAGAAAGGACTAAGTGTGGGGTGGCTTTTGAGTGGAACCATGGAAGGGCCCGTAAGGTGCACTAAAATTGTGAAAAAAGTTCACTAGCTTATGAACTTCATAGTAGGGAGTGTGTGAAAAATAAAAGGGCAAATAAAAGTTCAAATAATGTAGAAAGACACACATCTCCTAATTATTCTCATTCATGCTAGTGGAACCATAGAGGTGCTTAATGGAGAAGAGGGCTATGTTTATATATGATGTATGATAAGTGTATGGATTGAGAAGAAATTGAGTATGATTTTCGAGTGTAGTGTATTAAAGTGCTTAGGAGGGTTAGTAACTACTCCTAAACATATCCTACCTGTCCCTTAGCCTACATTACAACCTTAAAGTCCTAATTGCTCCTAGATTTGATTAGCTTAGATTAGTAGAGATGTACACTACGGGCAAGCTTATGGTACGACCACGGGATGCACGTAAATTCATTGTGAGAGTGAGTGAATTTTGTTCAATTGTGTGATGTCCTTAATTTATGTTCAATGACATATTTGAATGTGTGGACTACCTTGGTATTCACTCTTTTGCTTGTGGTGAGGGCACTTGGTCTCATGACGGATTGCTGATGTTGTATTCTTTCCTGTGTTGGGTGAGTGTGTGAGTTGAGGATGCTTAGTGGTAACGAGTAAACTTTTGAGGTAAGCTGGTTGTGGAGGGGTTGCTTCAGTTGATTGATTTGCTTGAATATTATTGAGTATACTTGGGCTATTTAAAAGCGGGAAGAATGTGAAAATTGTGTGTTCATGCTTAATTGCCAATATCGATTATAGTCAAAAGGTAGGGTGTTGATTGAATTAATTGTGAAGGCCTCTTTCATAGTGTTAATCGTGTTGAAGGGTAGTATTTTGTCCCATTGCTCGAGGACGAGCAAGAGTCTAAGTGTGGGGTGTTGATGTTTAGCTTAAAGTACATATATTTTCATGTATATCGCCTCATATTTTACTTTTGTTTTGTGAACTTTAGATGTTAATTGTGATTATTTGTAGTGTTTTTATGAGTAGGAATGATTTGGGAGCAATTGGAGACGAAACGCACAAAATTAGAGCGAAAACGCAATAATTCGCAAAGAGTACATTTTGGGCGCCACAGGCAGGGCTGGGCGCCACTTGTGGCGCTGGGGGCAGACTTGAATTTTAAGGCAGCGCCCTGGTGGGCGCCCGGCGCTACCTAGGGCGCCGATGATGTGAACTTCTTCTATTTCGACCGGGACTCGATTAACTCGACCCTAGACCTACCCAACACGTATAAAAGCAAGTATAAACTCAATTTTGAGAGGATGACGTGATTTTGGAGAGGAAAACAAAAGAGCAACACACTTGGGAGCACGGATTGGATCGATTCTTCCATATCTTTTCTAGTACTCATTGATTTTATGTTTGACAACATTATTTTTGATGATTGTATGAACATGTGTGGCTAAGAACCCTATTGTTCTAGGGTCATGGGTGAAACATGAGTGTTATATTTGAAGTTTAATTTGACGAAGTTGATTTTATCATATTGGGTTGTGTATTTAATTCTGTTTTTAATTATTTTACTGAGTAGCTAACAGTGAAATACTATCTACGAAGCTATAGTTGAACTCGAAAGTGGGAATTCTAGATTGCATGAAGAATTAAATAGAGCATGTTCTTGAACTCGGGAATCGGGGAACGGATTCGCAATTAGGATAGACATATACCTATTTGCCTTGCTTAGTTAATGTACAGGAATTATAAATGCGTTCTTGTTGATTCTAACTCCATAGACATATAGGCATTCAGTTAACTTGAATAGGCGAGTAATAACTCGACAGATTCTTATGAGTAATATCAACCCTGTCAATCAACAATCCAGATAAATCAATTAGTTATTTTAAGCCAAGAATATAACACGATTGTTAGTTAGCCCGTGATCCTGGAATATCCTCTCCTATTGATTGTTAATCGAAATTGCTCTTTGTTTTGGTTGATTTTCTAGTTAATTAATTACTTTGTATTCTTAGGTAATAATTTAGTTAATTATATCTATTATGATAAATATCTTGAATCGATAAGTTAATTGAGTTGAATCCGTCAAAAGTTAATCATAAGTCTTCGTGGGACGATACTCTACTCACTACTTTATTACTTGACGACCACGTATACTTGCGTGAGTGTGTTTGGTCGCAACACAGCCTATCGCACAAGATACAAGGGCCCTCCACCTACTCCTCCTCCTAGTCCTCCCAAAGGCAGAAACAAAGGCAAAAGTAAGATGGCAGAATCCAACGGTATCAGGAAGGAAAATACGGTTGAACAGGTAGAGGCCACTGACGGCCAAGGTATTTAGGTCTTGCATGAGAATATGTCACCACTGGAACAAAAATTGCTGAAGTTTCAAGAAGAACTCGACCAGGTCCAGAATTTGGCCAACCTGTCATTTTCCCTCAACGTCCCAGACGTCAACTTTCCAAATGCTCAAAAACCTACACCTCCACAGAATATCTCAAGACAGCAGGGTCATCCTGCACCTCATCATCACACCGCTCCCCCAAAGAACCAAACTCTCCCGGCACAGTGCAATGCCTGCCACAACACTCCAACACTCATCCCCGAACCTTAAAACCCCACGAAGGACCATTTCTACGCCTACAACAATCCCATCTATGTGGAAATTGTGACCCTCACCACTCCGCCTGTCACACATATATCCGAGTCTGAGGAAAAGGATTTACTTATCAAAAACTTGGTCGAGGAGCTTAGGAAACTGACTAACCGAGTTCAAGGTGTTGAAGGAACCAAGGGAATCGAAGGGTTGAACTACGAAGACCTTTGTATACAACCTGATGTTGAATTGCCCGAGGGGTACAAACCTCCAAAGTTCGAAATGTTTGACGGTACTGGTGATCTGAGGGTCCATCTGAGGACCTATTATGACAAATTGGTCGGCGTAGGAAAGGATGAAAGAATCCGCATGAAGCTGTTCATGAGGAGTTTGAAGGGAGATGCACTGTCTTGGTACATCAGCCAAGATCCCAAGAAATGGTCAAACTGGGTAGGTATGGCAACAGACTTCGTGGACAGGTTTAGATTCAATACAGAGAATGCACTAGATGTATTCTACATCCAAAACCTGAAGAAGAAACCCACAGAAACCTTTCGCGAGTATGCTACTCGTTGGAGGTCTGAAGCTGCTAGAGTCAGACCTGCTCTATAGGAGGAGCAGATGAACAAATTCTTTGTCCGGGCTCAGGACCCGCAGTATTATGAACGGCTAATGATGGTTAAAGGCCAAAAGTTCTCTGACATTATCAAATTTGGAGAGTGATTGAAGAAAGTATCAAGAACGGTATGGTTACAAATTTTGAAGCTTTGCAAGCCACTAACAAGGCTTTACAGTCAGGTTGTGTGTCTAAGAAGAGGGACGTGGGAGCTGTAATGGTTGCACAAAGAGCCAAATCCCCACTCAAATACCAAATTTATCCAACACCTCCACTCACATACCAGTCAACCCTTAATTACCAAGCACCCTCACCTTCTTACCAAGCTCCACCACCCACATACCAATCTCCACCACCCACGTATCAACCTACCTCACCTAGATACTCCCAACCCGCTCCCGTCTACCATACTTATAATTCCCAACCATCTCATTACCAATCACCCCCTACCCTTCAAAACTTCCCTAGGCCTCGTCCTAACTTTGATCGCCGCCCTCCAAAATAATACACCGCCATAGCCGAGACCATTGACCAGCTATATGAAAAGCTCAAAGCTGCTGGTTACGTCACACCTATCCCTGCTGCCACCCCTGGGAATCCTTCTCAGTGGGTTAACCCAAACAAATCCTGTGCATACCATTTTGGCATGAAAGGACACACCATCGAAGAATGCCGCTATCTGAAGGACAAGATACAAGATCTCATTGACAACAAGCTTATTGTGGCAAAAGACCCCGCTCCAAATGTCTGCAACAATCCTTTGCCAGACCATAAGGATAGAGGTATCCATATGATTGAGATAGAAGATGATTGGGATCCTGAGGGATCAATCGGGTTGATTGCAGAAGGCGATGATCCAAAGAAACCAGCAGTGACCCTCAACCCAATCATAGTCCAGATTCAACCATCTGGGATGCTGAGGTAAATATGTCCGTACCACTTGAGTTTGAAGCAGCACCACCTGCAAAGACACTAGTGTTGATTGAAGTTGAGTTTGTGTCTCCGGCAAATGCACCCGCACCATTTGAGGTTGCAGTGTTTCGACCCAAGGCACATGTTCCATTCGAAGTGAGGATAGCCGCACCAATTCCAGTGGCGATGTCGACCACGCCACCTTTCTACTCAAACGCTATCCCTTGGGACTATACTTCTGAGGCGAGAAGGAAAGGCAAGAGCAGGTCTGAGGAAGCTGTCGCAGCACAGGGTATGACGAGAATTGGTAGAGTCTATACCCTTGAGCATCTGGATGAGTCAAGCAAGCAAGCTGCCAACTGGCCTCCCCTC
This sequence comes from Nicotiana undulata, assembly GCA_005239495.1. Lineage (NCBI taxonomy): Eukaryota > Viridiplantae > Streptophyta > Magnoliopsida > Solanales > Solanaceae > Nicotiana > Nicotiana undulata. Next base: position 43,826 of record ML280166.1, read on the forward strand.
ATTGAAACAGGTTCAGATGACCTTTGGAGGAAAGTACATGCTAAGGAGTATTCAGTCATCAACCAGCTGAACAAGACACCAACACAAATATCCATCCTCTATTTGCTGCAGAATTCCGAGACGCACTGAAATGCTCTGTTAAAGGTGTTGAGTGAAGCGTATGTACCAAACAACATCACTAGCGGGGAAATGGCCAATATGGTGGGCCAAGTGTTGGAGTGTCACAATATCACCTTCCATGAACATGAGTTACCACCCGAGGGATTGGGACACAACAAAGCGCTGCACATCACCGTGCAATACGAAGATCATTTCATCACGAGGATTTTGATAGATGGAGGTTCCAGTCTTAACATTTGTCCGTTGATAACACTCAAGAAACTGGGTAAAGGACTGCATGAGATAAGAGAGGGAGCGATCAACGTAAAAGCCTTTGATGGGTCTCAAAGGTCTACTATTGGGAGAGATTAGTCTATGTCTACATATGGAACCGACTTGGTTCAAAGTGGACTTCCAAGTGATAGACGTCCCGGCATCTTACAATCTGCTGTTGGGGCGACCCTGGATCCATGCTGCTGGGGCCGTAGCGTCAACACTGCATCAGGCGGTAAAATTCGAGTGGAACCCCCAAGAGATGATTATTCACGGCGACGGTAGCAATCATATCTATAGTCGCCAGACTATCCCGGTCATCGAGGGAAGAAGAAAGTTGGGTGGAGGAAATTACCACCACATTGAACGGGTCAATGCTATCGACAAGGACAAGTGGTGGGATAGTAAGATCGAGAGCATCCTGAACTGGGAGGGGTACGATCTAGGAAAAAGGCTCGGTAAGAACCTCTAAGGGATCACGAAGCCCATCAAGCTCAAGAAACATGATACTACTTTCGATCTGGGGTATGAATACACCTGGGAAGAATTCAACGACTGGTCACCACCATGGCCCGGTCCCTACTACCCTTTAGAGCAGCCAATACCTCATCTGGAACAGACTTTCACGCAGGCCGACATTATCTATGGATCAGACGAAGAGGAAGCACTTGCAGCAATGAGGAATTTGTTCCTAGAGGACGACGATATGGATTGTTGTGTTGTTCTCGAGAAGGAGGGGGAGGAAGGTCTTTCCATACAGGCTGTAAGCAAGGGGACATCTCTCAAGAACTGGTCTATCAGGACCACCAAAGCCCGACGAGCCTCGGGGTAGCAAGGCTAAAACAAGCATTACTTACTGTTTTATTTACTAAATGATTTTCCCTTTTCTGCATTTTCAATTCCCGCAATAAGATCTTCAATGTTCAAAACAGTTATTCAATTTATCAAAAGCATTTTCCAATTTCTTTTATGAATCCAATATTTATTGCTATTGTTTTCTCTCACTACTTTATCTATACAACATTACTATTACTTGTCTTGATGAACCGATGACTGTGACATGCAATGAGACAACGCAGCAAACGGACGTTGATTCAGATGAAGACGATATACTCGATGAGATTGTTAAAGAGGTCAAAAACTTTGAAGATAGACCTAAGTTCAACCTGGATGAGACTGAAGTTATCAACCTGGGAGATTCAGAAAACGTCAAGGAAACACGGATCAACATTCACTTATCACCGTCCGAAAATAAAGAATACACAGAGTTTCTAAAGGAGTATGAAGACATATTCGCCTGGTCGTATGACGACATGACTGGTTTAAGTACGTCCATTGTGGCTCACAAGTTGCCAACCAATCCAACATGTTCGCCGGTAAAACAAAAACTCTGAAAGTTCGAACCTGACATGAGTTTGAAAATCAAAGAAGAAGTTACCAAGCAGATTAATGCCAAAGTCATCCGGGTGGTTGAATACCCGACATGTTTAGCCAACATTGTACCTGTGCCGAAGAAAGACGGGAAGGTCAGAGTCTGTGTCGACTACCGGGATATCAACCAGGCCAGTCCTAAAGATGACTTCCCCTTGCCAAATATACACATTCTAATTGACAATTGCGCCAAGCATGAATTACAGTCATTTGTGGATTATTTCGCTGGTTATCATCAAATTTGAATGGATGAAGAAGATGCTGAGAAAACGACGTTCATTACGCCCTGGGAAGTGTACTGTTACAAGATGATGTTGTTCGGCCTAAAGAATGCAGGGTCCACCTACATGAAGGATATGACCACCATATTCCATGACATGATTCATAAGAAGATCGAGGTATATGTGGATGACGTCATTATCAAATCAAAGAAAGTTGCTGACCACATAGAGGATTTGAGGAAGTTCTTCAACAGGTTGCGAAAATGCAATCTGAAGCTTAACCCTGCGAAGTGTGCATTCGGGGTTCCTGCTGGGAAGTTGCTGGGATTCATTGTCAGCCGTCGGGGAATAGAATTGGATCCGTCAAAGGTCAAAGCCATTCAGGACCTACCACCGCCAAAGAACAAGAAAAATGTTATGAGCTTCCTGGGGAGGCTTAATTACATCAGCTGATTCATAGCATAATCTACAGTCATCTGTGAGCCGGTCTTCAAGATGCTGAAGAAGGACGCCGCAACTAAGTGGACCGAGGATTGTCAAAAGGCTTTCGACATAATCAAAGAGTATTTTTCAAAACCGCCGGTCTTGGTACCACCTGAGCCAGGTAGACCCCTGCTACTCTACCTTGCCGTACTGCATAGAGCTTTCGGTTGCGTTCTTGGGCAACATGATGAAACAGGGATAAAATAGCAAGCCATTTACTATCTCAGCAAGAAGTTCACTCCGTACGAGGCCTGGTATTCTTTATTGGAACGCACGTGCTGCGCTTTGACTTGGGTCGCGCAGAAGCTGAGGCACTACTTCTGTGCCTACACAACATATCTCATATCAAGGATGGATCCACTGAAGTACATCTTTCAGAAGCCTATGCACACTGGCAAGCTAGCCAAGTGGAAAATCCTGCTAAGCGAGTTCGACATTATCTACGTGACTCAAAAAGCGATCAAAGGACAGGCATTGGTAGACCATCTTGCTGAGAATCCCGTGGACGGAGAATACGAACCCCTGAAAACGTATTTTCCTGATGAAGAGATATCATTCGTAGGAGAAGACATTGCAGAATCCTAAGACGGTTGGAGAATGTTCTTTGACGGGGCAGCAAACTTCAAAGGAGTCGGTATTGGAGCAGTCCTAGTATCAGAGACCGGCCAGCATTATCCAGTATCCGCCAAACTCAGATTTCTGTGCACCAACAACATGGCTGAATATGAGGCCTGCATCTTAGGGCTCAACATGTCCATTGACATGAACGTTCAGGAGTTGTTAGTGATTGGTGACTCAGACATATTGGTACATCAGGTATAAGGAGAATGGGCAACCAAGAATTCCAAGATACTACCCTATCTGCATCATGTTCAGGAGTTGAGAAAGAGGTTCACAAAGATAGAATTCCGACATGTCCCCATAATCCAGAATGAGTTCGCCGATGCTTTGGCTACTTTGTCCTCAATGATCCAGCATCCGGACAAAAATTTCATTGACCCTATTCCGGTGAAGATCCACAGTCAACCAGCTTACTATGCCCACGTCGAAGAAGAAGCGAACGGAAATCCTTGGTTCGATGATATCATGGAATACTTGGCAAAATGAGAATATTCGGAGATTGTCTAACAATTTCTTTCACAACGGAGGAATCCTATATAGGAGAACTCCCAACTTGGGATTATTAAGGAGTGTCGACGCAAAAGAAGCATCAAAACTACTGGAAGAATATCATGTTGGGACCTGCGGTCCGCATATGAATGGGTTTGTATTAGCAAAGAAGATACTCTGAGCTGGTTACTTCTGGATGGCTATGGAAACGGACTGCATCTAGTACGTCCAAAAAATTCCACCGTTGTCAGATACATGGAGATATGATAAAGGTACCTCCAAGTGAGCTTAATGCAACAAGTTCCCCGTGGTCGTTCTCTGCCTGGGGCATGGACGTCATTGGACCAATCGAGCCTGCCGCCTCCAACGGACACAGGTTCATTCTGGTTTCCATTGATTACTTTACTAAATGGGTCGAAGCAGCCTCCTACAAAGCAGTTACCAAGAAAGTTGTGGCCGATTTCGTCCACGACCGCATTGTTTGCCGGTTCGGAGTGCCAGAGTCAATCATCACCGATAATGGTTCCAATCTCAATAGTGACTTAATGAAAGTTATGTGTGAAACTTTCAAGATCAAACCCAAGAATTCCACAGCCTATCGACCTCAAATGAATGGAGCCGTAGAGTCCGCCAACAAAAACATCAAGAAGATATTAAGGAAGATGATAGAAAGGCACAAGCAGTGGCACGAGAAGTTGTCATTCGCCTTATTGGGATATCGCAACACAATCCTCACATCAACCGGGGCAAATCCCTATATGCTGGTCTACGGTACAGAGGTTGTTATTCCTGCTGAAGTCGAAATTCCATCTCTGAGAATTATACAAGAAGCTGAGCTCAGCGACGCAGAATGGGTAAGGAACCGTTATGAGCAACTAGATCTCATAGACGAAAAAAGAATGAATGCGGTTTGTCATGGTCAGCTATATCATAACAGAATGACCAGAGCCTTCAACAAGAAAGTCAAGCCGAGACGATTCACACCAGGGCAGTTGGTGCTAAAGAAAATCTTCCCACATCAAGACGAAGCCAAAGGGAAGTTCTCTCCCAACTGGCAGGGTCCATACATGGTTCACAGAGTACTGGCAGGAGGAGCACTCATACTTGCAGAAATGGACGGAGAAGTCTGGCCAAAACCAATCAATTCAGATGCAGTCAAACGCTACTATGTGTAACTCTTTATGCTTTTGTCAACAATGTATAATTGAACTACGCCTGACCTGATTCTCGTTTAAGAGGGGATACGTAGGCAGCCCTATGGGTTCGGTCACAATTCAATAAAAATCTCATTTCTCCCCATAATTGGAAACTGGGGCAGAATTTTGAGGACACTCAAAATTTTGAAGCAACTTCAGCCGATCGCCGCACGAGCAACAGTCAGAAGTATCCACCCATCAAACTGGGGCAGAATTTTGAGGAGGACCCTCAAAATTCCATGGCAGGAGAGGTTGCAAGGTCTCGAGCCGCGTCACGGTCGTCAGTTCATCTAAAACTATTTTAGATTATATGCTTATATTATACTTTTACAAAATCATGCATATTTATTGAAACAGCTTGTTTAGCAAACGCTACCCCAATGATACAGATAGTATCATCATGATCCAGCGAACGAGTCAAGTAAGGCCAGCGGGAATGTAAACTAACCTTCCCCTACAGAACTCACGATTTTTCTTTGAATGCAGGCACAAAGATCACAAAAGCCCAAAACATACTATCCGTCCGTAGGACATGCATTGACACGCTACTCAAGGTCGTCGCACATGCCGACATTTGTTATCAGCACAAACGATGTTTCAATTATCACAATGCTCACAACAATCACAGTGCCACAGTTTATCATCAGCTAAGAACTCCTACTGTCGTTTTATTTCCTGCGTAAAGGCTACTATTCTGCCTTCCATCTTACATAAGGCTACCTTTCTGCCTTCCGAGACTAAACGCTGTCTCCTTTTGCATCTGCATTCCTGCATAAGGCTACCTTTCTGCATTCCGAGACTAAACGCTGTCTCCATCTGCATTTACATCTTGCATAAGGCTACCTTTCTGCCTTCCGAGACTAAACGTTGTCTCCATTTGCATCTGCATTCTTGCATAAGGCTACTTTTCTGCCTTCCGAGACTAAACGCTGTCTCCATATGCATTTACATCTTGCATAAGTCTACCTTTCTGCCTTCCAAGACTAAACACTATCTCCATCTGCATTTACATCTTGTATAAGGCTACCATTCTGCCTTCCGAGGTTAAACGCTACCTCTTTCTGCATTTTATTTCTTGCATAAGGCTACCATTCTGCCTTCCGAGGTTAAACGCTACCTCCATCTTCATTTTATTTCTTGCATAAGGCTACCTTTCTGCCTTCCGAGGTTAAACTCTACCTCTATATGCATTTTATTTCTTGCATAAGACTACCATTCTGCCTTCCGAGGTTAAACTCTACCTCCATCTGCATTTTATTTCCTGTATAAGGCTACCATTTTGCCTTCCGAGGTTAAACGCTACCTCCAGCTGCATTTTTTTCTTGCATAAGGCTACCTTTCTGCCTTCCGAGGTTAAATGCTACCTCCATCTACATTTTATTCCTTGCATAAGACTACCATCCTGCCTTTCGAGACTAAACGATGTCTCCGTCTACATTGCATAAGGCTACCTTTCTGCCTTCCGAGACTAAACGCTGTCTCCCGTTTACTTTTCAAAGGCAACCAATGTCTCTGTCATTATTTACTTCTCTTCTTTTCGGGCTAAGCTCTACCCCGTTAATTCGCAAGACTAAGCTCTGTCTTGTTTGCATCGTCATGGGCTAAAATATCGCCAACTCATCCGAAGGCATCATCGTTCGAAGGCACCATCTTCATGGCCCAAGAACACCATGTCATGGCCCGAGGATCTCTTTTATTAGTTTTCATATTATTATTCAAAGGAATCATGGTTCAGAGGCACCATCTTCATGGCCCGAGAACATCATTTCATGGCCTGCGAATCCCGCATCAAGCAGTCCATGGCCCAGGACATCATGGTCTAAAGACGTCATCCTTAACCGTCCAAAGACATCATTCATAGTCCAACGGGAATTTGCATCACGTTTAAATTACGCACAATATATGCTTGTATTGTTCATTTGCAGGTAATCCGGCAAGCAACAACCATCCTGGCAAGAGCGGTTCGCTTCAATTCTCTTAACTACCCCGTCAATCGTTCGTCCGCCTAACCTTGTACTCTGCGCCCGTTCTTGTACAACATCATCGGTATACTTTGTAGATTACTCTTGAACTACATGCGGCCTGATTCCTGTAAAACCAGGGATATGTAGGCAGCTCAAAAACCAGGGTGCGGCCTAAATCTTGCGAACCATTTCTACTCGGTCAAAATTGGCCATCATATCTTTACCCGACAACTCTTTCATCCTTCCGGGGTAAAGAGGGGCAGCTGTTGATACCCAATTTTTTCCTCCAGATATTTTTAAAATTTGCATATATACCTCCAAAATCGCTTTTTATAATAACTGGCATTTTCCATAATTTTTCATATTTTATTAATTTCTTTTCCAATTTATTCAGTATTTTTATATTCAATAATTATTCATAAATTATATTATAAATAATTTCAAATATTTCCCCGCTCAATATATCATTTTTAATCCTATTAGGATTTAATTCTTTCATAAATTAGCCAATTTGGCATTATTTAGTTATAATTACAGCAATTTTATAATTATAGCCTAACTGTACATTTTATACCATTTAAATCAATTATTAGCCATTTTATATTTTTGATATTAGCTAATTGCCTTAATTTCATTTATTTAGCCTCAATTTTATTTTTTATATAATTACTAGCTATTTTTTTTATTAATTATTTATCTATTTTAATGGATATTTAACTTATAGCCATTTTTAAATTTCAGTTTCAGCCTAATTTACCCAAACCCCAGCCCAATTGAATTAACCCAATACCCAAGCCCAAATCCTACCCAAACCCGACCCAACTCTTGCTAAATCCTGGTCGTTGATCAATTTTGATCAACGACCCAGATTAAACCTTTCTTTAACTAACTCTAACCTAACCCCCAAGACCCCTCTCATTTTCATCTCTCTAATCTCTCTCTATCCCTCTGGTTCTCTCTAGAACCTTCCCCTCGCCTCCTTGATCCGATGTAGTCCGTTCATCTCCTCCAGCCACTTCTCCTGTCGGAAATCATGGCCTCTCACCATGGCTTGGCCTTTGCTTCACTTCTACATCGGGTATCACCACCTTGAGGCCCTCATAGGAACCAGAAGGAGGTTCACTCACCTCTCATGGTTTCTCACGCCATTTCCGGCCACCTCCGGCCGTCTGAGTAAGATTTATGACCTCTCCGGCTAAAAGCCGGTGAAACCTTAGGGTTTTCTCATTTTCTTTGGGTTCTCTGAAACCCTAAAATTTAAGGTTTTACGATTTCTTTTAGATCTGTTATAGATCTATGTATATTGTGAGTTTATCGTTGTTTTCCTCAAAGGTTTTTCCCGATTTCTCTGAGATAACTCTTCATCTTCAACTAGGGTTTCTTGGCCCCTTTTTAAAACGCTTTTATCTTCTGATTTTAGTACTAATCTTGATTTCCAGTATATTTTTACACGTTCATCTTAAATCTCCTCTTTTACCCTGAAGTATTCTGACGAAGCCCAATTTTTAGGGTTTATGTTCGTATTATTTATTACGTTTGCTTATCTATATGTTCTTCCGGACTCTCTCTGAGTTCTATGTGTCTCATTGTAGTTTTGTTGTTAAGGTTTCCAACTTTTTATTGTTTCTGTGATTTTCTTGCTTAGGGTTCTCTGACCTTCATGACTATTTGTTTTAATAAGTCTGATTGTTCATAGTTTACCTAATACCGTACTGATTATGTGCATCTCTTAGTAATGTTGTGATATCCTCCTTGAATCTATAATTTTGTGTTTGTTCCTTATAATCCCGTATTGATTTTCAAATTGTTTCCTTATTTGTGAGATGATTTCCTTAATTAGAACTGATTCTTTGAGATTTTAGTCTTATCCGTGATTTTTGTGGCTGATTTTTAGAATTGAATTGTATCCTACCTTATTTATGTGCTCAAACATGCTGTCAAGTATCCAGTATATATTTTCCTTATGTGAAAGATTATGTATTTGGCCTTTATCACATGCTACATGCCTTACTACTCCTGCTATAGTAAAATTAGTTCGTAATTGATTCTTTCCTTATGTAACACCAAGTATGTCCGTTTGAATTAGGACTCCCTAATCAAAGGGAGTCCAGGCCTGTGATTGATTCTGATTGAATATTACTTCCATTATTATGTTAAACCAGTACTTGGTACCTTATTTTCTACTCGTTTTCAAAAGTTATAAATACTTTACTCTTTCTTTAACACACACAGACAGACATAGATACAAACTAATGTGTGCACTCTCTCTTTCACAACTAAAGTTTCATACTCTCTCTATCCTCTCTTTTGTGCTACTTGCTATTACTTTAAGTTAGCCGGCTGCAATCCAGGGCTAACCACTGTGCATCTCCTATCTTTGCTTGTATTACCGTTTTCTTCATCATACTGGTACAACATGTTTTAGGCAAAAACAACTCAAATAGTTTTCTCTAATAATCTGGGTAACTACTGAGCATTATCCCACGCCTAGGCAAGCCTTAGGTAATTGAAATCATTAAACTGGAAATACCTCTTTTCTATGCGTACTGTCTAACTATCATCATGCTTAATATCAATAGGCAATCCAAGACTAGGACTTCCTCTCTGAGTTACGAAATGGATCTGCCTCTTTGTTATTATCACCTAGATACCATGCTTTAGGATCTAAACCTGGACCTTAATTTGTGTATGAGACATGTTGTTTTTGTGCAATATATGTGGAGGTATATGTGAGCCCTTTCCTATTTTCCATGCTCCCCCTTTTATTTGCAAGTCCTATTTGTTTCTTATATGTCGCTCTAGAATTTTTACCTTTAAAACTTGAGGGTCTGCCTAGCACCTCCCTTTAGGGTAGGAGTCCTAATTTCCTCCAGGACTGATAGGAAGGGACGGGTAACAGCATGCAATAGAGTTCATGACCAATACGCGCTTTAATTACCTTCACGGGGTGGGAAAGGGTAGAATATGGATATGATGACCGGTGTGCTAATACCACGTGTAGCCCCTCTTTGAGAAATGTCTATCGTGTATTGCATTGATGTGATCCATATTATGTTAAACCTAGGATATCCCTCCTTTAAATTTTATAGTAGTTCTTTTCCTTTCCAAAATTCAATAACTTGAACACTTGTTTGAAATCCCCTCTTACCTGAGCCCCTTTACCTATTATTTGTTAATTGTTTGAATTCACGAAAACTATTTGGCCGGGAACCACATTTGTGGATCTTGAGGGGTGCCTAATACCTTCCCCTCGGGATAATCTCAAGCCCTTACCCGATCTCTGGTGATGCAAACTAGTTTCATGAGTTAATTACTCTAGGTGCCCTAACGCACCTTAAAAATTGTTAGGTGGCGACTCTTCTCTTTTAATAACCCTCCTTTTCCTTTAAAAGAGTTTTCAGAATGTCATAAACCCAACTTCCGCGAGGAAAAAGGGGGCGCGACAAAAGGCATTGCACTTAATTGGAGAGGATGTTACTAAGGATGTACTGATATTCTTTAATGAGGGTTCCATGTGAAAACCAATGAATAGCACCTCTATCACACTAATTCCCAAAGTGAAGAACCCTTCTTCCATCAAGCAGTATCGACTAATATCATATTGCACTATTATTTACAAAATTATCTCAAAGATGATCACAAACAAGTTGCAACCAGTGATGGACTCCTTAATAGACATGAGTCAAGCAGCATTTGTACCAACGAAGAATGCTGAATGATAATATTCTGTTGGGGCATGAACTTGTAAAAGGATATGGAAGAAAAGGAATTTCACCTAGGTGTATGGTCAAGATTGATATGCAGAAAACGTATGATTCTTTAGAGTGGGGTTTTATTGAGCAGGTTCTCATAGAGCTGAACATCCCAGAGAAAGTACAATCATGGATCATGACATGTGTCACTACAGTGTCCTATTATATTGTCATAAATGGCAAGCCAATAGTTCTCTTCGATGCCAAAGAGGAGTCACAGAAGGGGGGATCCACTGTCGCCATATCTTTTTATCTTGGCCATGGAATACTTAACCAGAGTCTTAAATACTTTGAAGGATAGGCCTGACTTTAACTATCATCCCCGATGTGAGAAGCTGAACATAGTGCAACTCAGTTTTGCAGATGATTTGTTGCTCTTTTGCAGAGGTAATGTGGTGTCCATTCAACTGCGCTATGAGTGTTTTCAGAACTTTTCCAACTCTTCAGGACTGATTGCAAACCAATACAAGAGTTATATCTATTTTGGAGGGGTACCAGTGGATGTTCAGCAACAGATTAACCACTGCCTAGGCTTCTCCATAGGCACATTACCATTCAGATACTTGGGGGTTCCACTAAGCACCAAAAGACTATCTGTAGATCAATGTCATCCCCTACTGGATAAGATGCTCACCAAAGTTAAGTATTGGATAGCAAAGTTTTTATCTTATGCAGGAAGGTTACAATTGATCAAAATGTTCTGATTGTCATCTAATCCTTTTGGTCACAAATATTTCTCTACCAAAGAAGATTATTCTAAAAATTGAGACCTTTTGTAAGAGGTTTCTCTAGACAGGTGAAACGGAAGGGAACAATAAAGCATTAGTGGCTTGAAAACAATTGTGCTGGCCAAAGTCTGCAGGTGGTTTGAACATCACTGGCATCCTCATGCGGAATAGTGCTGCAATCCTTAAGCAACTATGGAACTTGTGTAAGAAAAAGGATCGCCTATGGATGCATACATACTATATAAAACAACAGATGATATGGAATGTAAATGTGAAACAAGCTTCTTGGATCACTCGAAAAATATTAGGAGCTGCAAAGCATCTGAATGAAACAAATATAGAAGTGGAGGAGGTGATGAATGCGAGGAGTTACTACATCAGAGACATATAATAAGCTTAGAGGAGAGTTTCCCAAAGTTGAGTGGAGGAAAGTATTATGCAACAACACTAGAAATCCTAGATGAATCTTTATCTTTTATATAGCACTCATGGGTAGGTTATACACACGAGACATGCTTATCACTTGGGGAATATTAGCCAATTCATCATGTTCGTTGTGTGAAGGAGGTACAGAGGACCATGATCATATTTTCTTCAGATGAACCTACTCAGCAGCAGTTTGGAGGAAACTATTATACTGGATTGGTGTCAAACGAGGTATGGTTGGGTGGAATGAAGAGGTGAAATGGGCTACAAAACATGCAGCAGGTAAACAACCATCAGTAGTAATATGCAGAATGCTTTTAACTTGCATTGTACACCACATATGGCAAGAAAGGAATTAGAGAAATTTTCACAGGCAACAGAGGCGAGTGAGGAGATGATTAATACAACCATTGAAGAGGTCTATTATCGAGGAGTCCTAGTCTAGCTAGAAGATTTCAAGATTTGCATTTTTATCCTTAGCTAGTCTATACTTAGAACGGGTGCTACTTAGTTTTGATGTTCCTAAGTTTGGGTTTGCATCTCCAAACTTAGGTGGATAGTGATAGGATTTTTTGTTATACTTGTAAATATTTTTTCTGGTAATAAAAATTAATTACCAAAAAAAAAATTATCTTCCTTGTGGCTCCAGCCACATAAAAAACATATGCTTTGGTTGTGCAATTATACTCCATATAAGATCAACAGTTTGCAGTGTATTTAAATCTCCTAGAAATGCATTATAGCTCCCAGTAATTGAGTATTCTCTTCCATTACTTAATGTATAATTACCATGCAAATACCATGTTTGCATTTTATTTTTCAAAGAGTTCAGTTTTTCCAATACCAGCTGCAATCAAAGGGGACTTTATGAGTCCAGCCATTTGTATCTTATTTCATGTATAGACCATGAATCCACTTAACTCATTGTGACTCATTTCTTTCAATCAACTACCAAAGAACGTTTCCAACAGATGCAACATTCTAGTTTTTACTACCTATGACATTCAATCCACCATATTTCTTAGGAAGGCATATCTTTTCTATGCCGCCAGTGATATCATCTTTCTCTATTATGTACTTTTTCATACGTATTCTCCATAAATTTTTCAACTTCCTTCGCTACACATTGAGGAAATATAAACACTGCCCTCTAAAAGTTGTAGATGGAGAATAAAGTTAAATTTATCACTTAGAGCCTGCATGCATATGAAAGTTGCTTTGAGTATGTTGTTTTGATTCTTTTGGTAATCTTAATAATCCATCGATTGATCTAGTTTGTTCCTTTTCTTTGAAGATACGAGAAGCCCAAGATACCTAATTGGAAACGTTCATTGAATGACGCTATAAGTTTCTCCTTAGTCAAGTTATCAACTTCTACTATGAAAATATTTGATTTCTCCAATTTTTCTTTCAATCCGAAAGCCTTACTAAAGTGATGATAAGGGTTCAACCACTCTTGTAACTGAAGCAAGAATGTCTTTGCAGAAGATCAAAAGATCATCTGCAAATATTATATGAGTAAGTTCCAATTGCTTACATATGGGGTGAAATTGAAAATCCAAAAAATCACACATGGTTTTCAACACTCTAGAGAGATATTTCATTATTAAGACAAAAGGCAATGGAGACATAGGCCCACTTGCCTTAGCCCTCTTTTACCTTCAAAGTAACCATGACCTTCCTCATTCACGCTTATTGATAATCTTGGAGAGGAAATACATGTCAAAATCAGTTATATAAACCTTAGTGGAATCCCAAATCCTGTCAGTACTTCTTCCAAGAATCCCCAATCCACCATATTTTCTAAGAACAATCTTCATAAGGTATCTAGTTGATGTTCCTGTTATAATTTATCAATAAATCATGACATATAAGAACATTGTGCATCATGGACCTTCCTTGTATAAATGCAGCTTAGTTGTCTGCCACGATATATCATATAGCATTCTTTAGTCTACAATATTGCAGCATGAGATTGGTCTATATTGACTTGCATATTCTGGCACTTCTAGTCAGTTGCTTTACAAGCTTACCATTTTGTAAAAATTCCAACACAACATGTGTAATGTCTTTCCCAACAATGTTCCAAGCTGACTTGAAGAATCCATTGCCAAAATCATTAGAACCAAAACTTTTTCTACTATCTATCTGAAATACTGCTTATTTAACATCCTTCCTCATATACAATTTAAGTAATCTACATGCTATTCTAGAGAAGGCACATGTCCTTCTTTCAGAAAACTATCTAGCGATCTTGCCCATGAAGTTGTATTCTTGGATTTCTTGCCCAATAAGTTTTTATAGTAGCCTACAAAGATTTTGGCAATCTCATCAGGATTTATCTGCCAATTACCTTGATCATCTTTTATCTGAGTAGTAGTTTGCTTCAATATTCTATGTTTGATCACTGAATAGAAGTACGTAGTGTTGTCATCTACCAATCTTATCCAAGTGGCTTTACTCTTTTGCCGCAAGTACATTTATGCCAAAAATGATGACTTCCTGAATTGTTGATAGATTTTCATTTCCTTATGTTGCAGATCCATGTTCAAAGGACTTGCTTGCAGTTCCTCTTGAGCTTTTTTAAACTCTTTCATGTCCTTATCTGTTTCACTATATTCCTACAGTATTGATAGTTGAACTTCTTCAGTCCTTTTTTTAGGAATATAAGTCTTTTCACCTCTCGCAATATTTTACAATCTTCTATATGCACGTTCCAACCCACTTTCACCATATATATACAAACAGAGGATGCTGAACCACCCACTACAATATTGATAGGACCTCTTACTCCTAAAATTATGCATATTTTTAGATTTGTTTTCTTTTTCTATTGTATTTAAGTTGTATGTTTACAAATATGATATCGAATTTACTATCCATTCTTATGTGTGAAAAGGTTTAATTAATAATTTGAAGTTGAATTAACTATTGTTAACATTTAAATCAGTTGAGCACGTTAACAAGAGAGGACTTGGGACATTTGGAGTGGATACTAGAGTCCCCTTTTTAAAGCCTACAATGGAATGAATGTTACGTCCTAGTCATAATTGTGTTATCATTATATGTTAGAAGGCATTAGACACAAACTAATGAATTTTCATGTTAATGTGAATATTTTTGCAAAACACATAGATCTCAAACATTTCACCTATAGCAAGAATAATATTAAAAGAAAACATACGAGGAGATTTGTAGAAATGCTAAGTTACTTGCAATGAAGATGTCACACATGAAATAGTAAAAGATGATTATTTGTATTCAATTGATTTTTTCTAAATTCTATCAAAAAGGTCAGAGCAATAGAATTGGAAGCAAAATAAAAAATGAATAAACACTTAATATATTAGTACTTTAACTTACATTAAACACTTCTATTATTTTGTTAAGTTGATTGTTTATGTAAGTTTGGAGCTCCGATTTGCGTCTTTTAATATGGTTTGTGATCAGATTGTATCTTTTCTTTTTCAACACTAAAATAATTGCACAACATTACCCCTTAACTACAACTTTGACTCAGTAGAAGCACATAGCCATTTGGTATAATCAACACCAAAAACACACCAAGGAGTAGCCTCTTCCATTTTTTATTTTCCCGATCCTAATCCTATTCAATTTTTTGACACTTTTCAATAAACTCGAGATCACCCTTTTACTTGCTCAGACATTCCATCATCATACCACCTAAAATAATTGCATCCGTCATTAGCATCCGATATATAGCACAAGCAGGAAGAAACGGTTAGTTTACTAGTAAACGTATTAAGCCGAGCCTGAAATTATATTTTGATGATTCACAAATTTTATTTGAGAACCAGGTTTCTTATTCCAATTTGGTGTGCTATTAGACTGATGTGCAAATAAGAGATGTGAATGTCGAGTGAACCAGGTTCATAGCAGACCTGTAACGACCCGACCGGTCGTTTGAAAAAGTATCGTCTCGATCCCTTAATTATTGCTTTCTCTATGTTATATTGTGATTATGTGACCTACCGGGTGTTTGGTTTTTTTTTGTATGAGTTTCAGAGTGAAATAAGACACATAGTCCCTAAGTTGGAGGTTTAAGTTGAAAGAGTTGACCGTAGTTTGACTTTTGCGTAGATGACTCAGAAATGGAGTTTTGACGGTTTCAATAGCTACGTATAGTAATTTTAGAATTAGGAGCATGTCGGGATGTTAGTTTGGAGATCCATAGGTCGTTTCGGCATGAATTGGCGAAAGTTGAAAAGTTGAAGGTTTGGAAGGTCGGAAAGTTTGACTGGTAGTTGATTTTATTGATATCGGGGTCAGATTTTGATTCTGATAGTTGGAATAGGTCCTTCATATCATTTATAACTTGTGTGAGAAATTTGAAGTCAATCAGAGTTGTATGGTATAAATCGGCATTAGTTTTAAAATTCGGAAGTTCATAAGTTTATTAGGCTTGAATCGATGCGCGATTCGTGGTTCTAGTATTGTTTGATGTGATTTTGACACTTCGAGCGTGTTCATATGATGTTTTAGGACTTGTTGGTATGTTTTGTTGAGGTCTCGGGAGCCTGGGGTGTTATTCAGACCATGTTCGGCACATTTCGAAACTTGTTGAGCTGCAGATTTTCTGTTGTCTGGTGTCCTTATACACGTTCGCGAGAGAGGTCTCATGTTCGCGAAGAGTACCTAGGAGGCAGGTGAAGTTTGTTCTCCGCGTTCGCGAAGAAGGCCACGTGTTCGCGAATAAGAGAGGCAAGATGGGGGGACCTCACGCGTTTGGTCTACGCGCTCACGACTGAGGCTTCGCGTTCACGAAGCTCGGGATGGTTTGGTCATTGTGTTCGCCAGTGGGTTCTCGTGTTTGCGCAAGAGGAATCTGGGCAACAGAATATAATTTAAAAAATGAGGGTTCATGTCATTTTTCATATTTTAGACCAAGAGAGCTCGGTGTGAGGCTATTTTTCAGGGGTTCTTTAAGGAGATTATTGGGGTAAGTGATTCTAATCCGGATTGAACTATATTTCATGAATCTATTAATATTTTCATCATCTAATTAGAGATTTGAGTAGGAAATTTGGGGGGAAATGGTAAGAACTTCCTAGACTAAAGTTTTGAGTTTTGAAATGCGATTTGAGGTCGAATTTGAGTAATTCTTGTATGGTTGGACTCTATATCGAATGTTTGTTCGGATTTTGTAATTTTTGTGGGATTCCAATACGCATGCCTGAGTTGACTTTTTGAGTTGACTTTTTATTTCTTTGCAAAGATAGTAACTTTATTATTCGAATTAGCTTCCTATAGTTTATATTTATGGTATGAAGTTGTTTTGGCTAGACTCGAGCCATTCGGAGTTTCATAATCGAGGGAATGGCCTACTAGTGGATTGAGTTAGCATGTTTTGAGGTAAGTGTCTTGCCTAATTTAGTATGGGGGAAATACCCCTTAGGATTGTTGTTGTTTTGTGATAATTATGATGTGTGGAAGCCGTGTATGCAACGTGACGAGTGTGTACTCGAGCTAAATGTGGAAATTTACCGGTTTTAGCTATGTAGATTCCTTTCACGCCTTAATTGAGTTATCTTAACATGTTATCTTCATCATCATTGGTCTATTTCACATGCTCTATTTATCTTAGCTCTTATTTTTTAATTGCACAACATGTTTAGTTGACGTTATTGTTTTCCTTTATTCCATATTCATTATTTAACCTTTGAATTCTTACTTGAAGTTGTTGTTCTTGGTATTTCATGTTGTTGAAATTGGTATTGAGTTATAAAGGCCGTGATTCACATTGAGGCAAAGTGTTAAGTTGTGAAATACTATTCTTCTTAGTTATTCACTTCCGGTTATTATTGTTGAGACTCTTCTGTACATTGTGGTCGAGCCATGGACTCTTTAATGGAACCACTATTATTGTTGGTTTCTTTGGCAAGTTGTCATATTGGGCACTTGAGGTGCGATTTGTGATACATTCTTATATTGATACGCATGCGGTGGTATATGGTTTTGGGGTTGAAACGCATGCGGTGAGATAAGGTGGGCTTGATACGCGTGGCTAGTAGGGATACTACTAGAAGCCATGAAGTGTGATAAGGTGGGATAAAACGCTGGATGCTATTTCGGAAAAATGATTTTCAAAACTAAATGTAAGGCTCCCGCGGTGATATACAGAAAGATTGTGAATTGATTTGTGATTTTAGACTACGAGGAGGTACCTCGGTAGTGACTCTTGTTAATACTTCTATTTCATCAGTTATGTTCTATTGTTTTGTTCCGTCTTATAGTATCCCTTGTTTTCTTGTGTGGAGTATTATTTGCCTATAGTTCACTATAGCTATTCTCGGTGTACTTCTTTAATTGTCTCATTTCTGTTGTTGTGAATTTCACTGTTATACACTTGTTCAATTTCTTATTTATTCATGTAGGGCCTTGACCTGACCTCGTCACTACTCTACTGAGGTTAGGCTTGGATCTTACTGGATACCGTTGTGGTATACTCATGCTACGCTTCTGCACATCTTTTTGTGCAGATTCAGGTACCTCCTACGAGTCCATGCACCAATGAGTTGAGTTCATACTCGGAGATTTTAAGGTACACCTGACAGCGTTCGCAGGCCTCGGAGTCACCCTTTATCTACTTCTATATTATATTTATTTATTAGATACAGTTGTATAGGGATGACTATGATACCGTTATAAAGCTTGTGACTCAATATCACCATGTTTTGGGGGGAAATGTATATGTTGAGTTATGGAGTTTTTCTTTATTATAAATATTGTTGAGCATTTGGGAGCTTATTTGTTATTTCAGTTATATTCCGCACGTTTGTTAGGCTTACCTATGTTAGAGACTAAGTGCCATCACAACATCCTACGGAGATAAATTGGGGTCGTGACATGTTGGTATGAGAGCCCTAATTTCATAGGTGTTATGAGTCACAAACAAGTTTAGTAGAGTCTCCTGGATCAGTACGGAGACGCATGGGCGTATCTAAGTCTTAGGGTATGGGTTCACGTGAACCCATACTCCTCTCCCTAAATCATGTATAATAATGTTATATTTCTTGAAAATTACTTAATTATATGTACGTGAACCCATGCTCAAAGACCCCTGTGGTGCAATAATCATTGGGTGCACCTCTACAAGAGAAATTGGTGGTTCAAATTCCACTCCGGACGGTCTTGTTTTTGGCACGGAGTATAGATATATACGTGAAAATCACTAAAAATTTAAAAAGAATATAATTTTGAACCTATAATTTCAAAAATATAGTGGGTACATGGTAGATACTAAAGTTAAACTCGTCAAATATAAATTCTAAATCCGCATCTTCACAATAGTGCACCCATCCTCTTGAATCCAAGATCCGCCTCTGCGGAGATATCTATACTTATTTTCGGGAGGCTATGGAGTTGTTAGGAAAAGTTTCACTTCTTTGATTCCTTATCGTATGAATTAGTTGACTTTGGAATTCTAAATCTCTATCTTTCTATTCTCTCACAGATGGTGAGGACACGCACAGCTGGATCTGATGATCAGACACTCGTGCCCCCTACTAGAGCCGCAAGAGGCGGGGGCCAGGGCAGAGGCTGGGGATGGCCACGTGGTGCAGCCAGAGCACTTACACAAGCTGCTACAGAGGAGCCTCTTGTAGCTCTAGTTGGAGATCAGACACCTGAGATGCCTATTACTACCCCTGCACTTCAATAGACTCTCGCCCAAGTTTTGAGCATGTTTGGCACTTTAGCTCAGGAGGGGTTGATTCCACTTGCTCCTGACACATCTCAGGCTGGGGGAGGAGCATATTTTCTCGTTGCTCGTACCTCAGAGCAGTGGGTTCAGGTTGACCAGGTTCTAGAGGCCATACCAGTGCAGCCGGTTGTCCTAGTTCAACCCGAGGTTAGGGCAGCATCTTCTGAGGAGGAGCATCTCAGTCTCTAGAGGTACAAGAAGTACCACCCTCCTGCTTTTAGCGGTTTGGATTAGGGAATCAACTTCTGAGGGGGAGCAGCTCAGGCTCGAAAGGTATAAGAAGTACCACCCTCCTACTTTCAACGATTTGGCTTCAGAGGATGCACATGGTTTTCTTGAGGAGTGGCATTGTATCCTCCATACTATGGGTATTGTGGAGTCGAGTGGGGTTGCTTTCACTAAGTTCCAGCTTAAGGGAGCAGCTTATCAGTGGTGGCGAGCGTATGAGTTGGGTAGCCCAGTCGAAGAAGCTTCACTCACCTAGGCTCAATTCTCAGAGATGTTCATGAGGGAGTTTGTTCCCCAGAGTCTTAGGGATGCATGGCGCGCCGAATTTGGGCAAATGTGCGAGGGTTCTATGACTGTGTCAGAGTATATAGTCCGGTTCAATGATTTGTCTAGACATGCACCAACTTTAGTCTCCACTGTCAAAGAGTGAGTTCGTCGATTTATCGAGGGGCTCAACCCTGATATCAGATTCAGTATGGCTCGAGAGTTGAAAATGGACATCCCATACTATCAGGTAGTAGAGATTGCTAGGATATTGGAGGGTATGTGGGCCCAGCAGAAAGAGGAGAGGGAGTCCTAAAGGCCTCGAGATTCTGGCACATATAGTGATGCTCGTGCCACAGTTGAAACCCGTCATGGTAGAAGATATGTGAGTCGTCATGTTTATTCAGCACTTCCAGCTTCCAGCGATATTCTGGCTAGTCCCAAGCCTTAGGTTGCCCATTATGCACCGCCACTGTCTAGTGCACCTCCTACATAGGGTGCTTTCAGCGGTCAATCCAGTCGATTAGGTGAGGGACTTCCCTAGACTCAGGAGGGGTGCACCTCCACATACTACTCAGACTACACGTATTCCATAGAGCCCTCGGGCTTCTCAAGTCATGGTTAATACACCAGTTTCTACTCCATCTGCACAGCCAGCCATGGGTGGAGGTCGGGCAGGTAGAGGTCTCCCTAAAGGGGGAGGTCAGGCCAGATGTTATGCCCTTCTTACTAGGACGGAGGCGGTTGCAGCCGACTCAATTTTCACAAGTATTGTTCTGATTTGTCATAGAGATTCACCCATCTTATTTGATCCAGGCTCCACTTATTCCTATGTATCATCTTACTTTGCTCTATATTTAGGTATATCCCGTGATTCTTTGAGTTCTTCTGTCTATGTGTCCACGCCGTGGGAGATTCCATTATTGTTGACCGTGTGTATTAGTCGTGTTTAGTTGTTCTTGGTGGTTTTGATACCATAGTCGACCTACTGTTGCTTAGTATGGTATATTTTGATGTTATTTTAGGCATGACTGGTTGTCTCCCTATCATGCTATTCTCGATTGTCACACCAAGACGGTGATGTTGGCTATTCTAGGTTTGTCGCGGTTGCAGGGGTACTTTGGATTATGTTCCTATAAGAGTGGTGTCTTTCCTTAAGGCACAACGGATGGTTATAAAGGGTGTGATGTGTATCTAGCATATGTTACAGATGTTAGTGTTGATACTCCTACCGTTGAGTCAGTTCCGGTAGTGAGGGACTATCCAGATGTATTTTCGGCGGATCTTCCGAGCATGCTGCCCGGTAGGGATGTCAATTTTGGTATTGATTTATTGACAGGAACTCAACCCATTTTTATTCCACCATATCGTATGGCCCCAACAGAGTTGAAGAAGTTAAAGGATCAGTTGCAAGAGTTGCTTGATAAGGGTTTCATTTGGCCTAGTGTATCACCTTGGGGGTGCTCTGGTCTTGTTTGTAACGAAGAAGGATGGTTCCATGCGCATGTGTATTGATTATCGCCAGTTGAACAAGGTTACATTAAAGAACAGGTATCCATTGCCACGCATTGATGACCTATTTTATTATCTACAAGGTACCATAGTGTTCTCAAAGATTGACTTGCGTTCAGGGTACCATCTATTGAACATTTGAGAGTCGGATATTCCGACGACTGCCTTTAGGACTTGGTATGGTCTTTACGAGTTCTTTGTGATGTCATTTGGGCTAACCAATGCCCCAGAAGCATTCATGCACTTGATGAATAGTGTATTCCATCCCTATGTTAACTCATTCGTCATTATGTTTATTGACGACATCTTGATGTACTCTCGGAGCCAGGATGATCATGAGCAGCACCTGAAGACCGTGCTCCAGACCTTGAGAGAAAAGAAGTTGGCTGCAAATTTTTCAAAGTGTGAATTATGGCTTAATTCGGTGGCTTTTTGGGTCATGTAGTGTCGAGTGAGGGGATAAGGGTTGATTCGAAGAAGATAGAATCAAAGCAGAGTTGTCCAAGACTGTCTTTAGCTACTAAGATTCGGAATTTCCTTGGTATGGCAGGGTATTATTGCTGATTCGTAGAGGGTTTCTCATCTATTGTTGCACCTATGACCAGATTGACCCATAAGAGTGCTCCGTTCAGGTAGACTGAGGAGTGTGAGGAGAGATTTCAAAAGCTTAATATTTCTTTGACTACAACCCCGGTGTTGGTGTTGCCTATGGGTTTTGGGTCTTATATTGTGTACTGTGATGCGCCGCGTATTCGTCTCGGTGCGGTATTGATGCAAGACGGTAGGGGATTGCCTATGCGTATAGACAATTGAAGGATCATGAGAAGAACTATCATGTCGACGACTTGAGTTAGCAGCTATTATTCATGCCTTGAAGATTTGGCGGCACTATTTGTACGGTGTCCCTTGTGAGGCCTATACGGACAACCAAAGTCTATAACATATGTTCAAATAGAAGGATCTTAACTTGCGCGGCGGAGATGGTTAGATTTTCTTAAGGACTATTATATCACCATTTTGTATCATCCCGAGAAGGCCAATGTGGTGGCCAATGCCTTGAGTCGTAAGGCCAAGAGCTGGGGAAGTTTAGCATATCTACCGGCAGTAGAGAGGACATTAGCATTGGATGTTCAGGCCTTGGCCAACCAGTTTGTTAGATTCAATGTTTCGGAGCCGACTCAAGTTTTGGCATGTTGGTTTCTCGGCCTTCTCTATATGATCGTATCAGAGAGCGTAGGTATGACGACCCCCATCTGCTTGTCCTCAAGGACACATTTCATCATGGCGATGCCAAGGAGGTCACTATTGGGGATGACGGCGTGTTATAGATGCAGGGTAGGCTATGTGTGCCCAATGTAGATGGTTTGGGTAAGTTGATTCCTTTGGAGGCCCACAGTTCGTGGTACTCCATTCATCTGGGTGCCGTTAAGATGTATCAGTACTTGAGGTAGCACTATTGGTGGAGGAGGATGAAGAAAGACATAGTGGAATATGTAGCTCAGTTCCTAAATTGTCAGTAGGTCTAGTATGAGCATTAGCGGCCAGGTGGATTGCTTCAGAGGCTAGAGATTCTAGAGTGGAAATGGGAGAGGATTACTACGGATTTTATTGTTGGGCTCCCACGGACTCAGAGAAAGTTCGATGCAGTATGGGTGATTGTGGATAGGTTGACTAAGTCAGCTCATTTCATTCTACTAGTGACTACTTATTCTTTAGAGCAGCTCGCTTAGGTCTATATTCGCGAGATTTTCAGACTTCATGGCGTGCCAATATCCTTCATCTCTAACCAGGGTACAAAGTTTACATCGCGGTTCTAGAGGGTCGTACAATGTGAGTTAGACACGCGAGTTGAGTTGAGTACAATATTTCACCCTCAGATGTATGGACATTCTGAGCGCACTATTCAGATACCGGAGGATATGCTTCGTGTGTGTGTGATGGAGTTTGGGGGTTCTTGGGATCAGTTCTTACCGCTTGCAGAGGTTTCCTACAATAACAATTTCCAATCGAGCATTCAGATGGCTCCATATGAGACTTGGTATGGGAGGCGATGTCGGTCTCTAGTGGGTTGGTTCGAGCAGGGTGATGCTAGATTATTGGGTACAAACGTGGTTTAGGATGCTTTAGAAAAGGTTAAATTGATTCAAAATCAACTTCGTAGAACCCAATCTAGACAGAAGAGTTATACGGATATGAAGGTTTGCGATATTGCATGCATGGTTGGGGAGCAGGCCTTGCTCCGGGTTTTGCCCATGAAGAGTGTTATGAGGTCCGGAAGAAGGTCAAGTTGAGCCTTAGGTATATCAGACCTTTTGAGATTCTTGAAAGGATTGGAGAGGTGGTCGACAAGCTTGCACTTCCACCTAGTCTAGCTGCAGTTCATCCAGTATTCCATGTTTCTATGCTTCGGAAGTATCACGGTGATCCGTCTCATATGTTAGACTTCAGCTCAGTCTAGTTGGACAAGGATTTGTCTTATGTTAAGGAGCCGGTGGCCATTTTGGATAGGCCGGTCCGAAGGTTGAGGTAGAAGAACACTGCTTCAGTGAAGGTTCAGTGGAGGGGTCAACCAGTTGAGGAGAAGACCAGGGAGACCGAGCACGATAGTTGTATCAGTTATCCTCATCTTTTTACCACTTGAGGTATGCCTCTATATTTAATCGAGTATGAACATTTGTTTTAAGAGGAGAGGCTGTAATGACCCGTCCGGTCATTTTGAGTATTTTAGCCCCGATCCCTAATTATTGCTTCCTCTATATTATATTGTGATTATGTGACCTGTCGGGGCGTTTGGTTTTGGTTTCGGGTGAGTTTTAGAGTGAAATGGGACACGTAGTCCCTAAGTTGGAGGTTTAAGTTGAAAGAGTTGACCGTAATTTGACTTTTGTGTATATGACTCTGGAATGGAGTTTTGATGGTTCCAATAGTTCCGTATGGTGATTTTAGACTTAGGAGCATGTACGGATGTTGGTTTGGAGGTCCGTAGGTCGTTTCGGCGTGAATTGGCAAAAGTTGGAAAGTTGAAGGTTTGGAAGGTTGGAATGTTTGACAAAGAGTTGACTTTATTGATATCGGAGTCGGATTTCGATTCTGGAAGATAAAATAGGGTCGTCATGTCATTTATTACTTGTGTTCAAAATTTGAGTTCAAGCAAAATTATTTTGGTATGAATCAGTATTAGTTTTGAAATTCGAAAGTTCATAAGTTCATTAGGCTTAAATCGATGCGCGATTCATGATTCTAGTGTTGTTTGATGTGATTTGACGCTTCCAGCATGTTTGTATTATGTTTTAGGCGTGTTGGTATGTTTTGTTAAGGTCCCGGGGGCCTCGGGTGTGATACAGACCATGTGCGGCGCATTTCGGACCTTGATGAGCTATAGATTTTCTGGTGTCTGGTGTCCTTATACGCGTTCGCGAGAGAGGTCTCGCGTTCGCGAAGAGTACCTAGGAGGCAGGTGAAGTTTTTTCTTTGCGTTCGTGAAGAAGGCCACGCGTTCGCGAATAAGAGAGGCAGGCTAGGGGGACCTCGCGCGTTGGTCTACTCGTTCGCGAAGTTAGGTATCGTTTGGTCATCGTGTTCGCGAGTGGGTTCTCGCGTTCGCGTAAGAGGATTCTGGGCAGTAGAATATAATTTAAAAAATGAGGGTTCATCTCATTTTTCATATTTTGGACTTAGAGAGCTCGGTATGAGGCGATTTTTTTGGGGTTCTTTAAGGAGATTGTTGGGGTAAGTGATTCTAACTCGGATTGGACTATATTTTGGATTTGAGTAGGAAATTTGGGGGGAAATGGTAAAAACTTCCTAGACTAAAATTTTGAGTTTTGAAAGGCGATTTGAGGTTGAATTTGAGTAATTCTTGTATGGTTGGACTCGCTATTGAATGGATGTTCGGATTTTGATAATTTTGGTGGGGTTCCAAGACGTGATCCGGGTTAACTTTTTGAGTTGACTTTTTATTTCTTTGCAAATATTGTAACTTTATTATTCTAGTTAGCTTCCTATAGTTTATATTTATGGTATTAAGTTGTTTTGGCTAGATTTGAGTCGTTCGAAGTTAGATAATTGAGGGAAATGCCTACTTGTGGATTGAGTTAACGTGTTTTGAGGTAAGTGTCTTGCCTAACGGCATGTGGGGGAAATACCCCTTAGGATTGGTGTTGTTTTGTAATAATTGTGATGTGTGGAAGCCGCGTACGCAAGGTGACGAGTGTGTACACGGGATAAATGTGGAAATTTACCATTTTTAGCTATGCAGATTCCTTTCATGCCTTAATTGAGTTATCTTAACATGTTATCTTCATCATCATTAGTCTAGTTCACATGTTTTATTTGTCTTAGCTCTTATTTGTTAATTGTACAACATGTTTAGTTGAACTTGTTTTCCTATATTCCATATTCATTATTTAACCGTTGAATTCTTACTTGAAGTTGTTGTTATTGGTATATCTTGTTGTTGAAATTGGTATTGAGTTATAAAAGTCGTGATTCACATTGAGGCAAAGCGTTAAGTTGTGAAATGTTATTCTATTGAGTTATTCACTTTCGGTTGTTATTGTTGAGACTCTTGTGTACATTTTAGTCGAGCCATGGGCTCTTTATTGGGAAAATACTGTTATTGTTGGTTTCTTTGGCAAGCTCTGATATTGGGAACTTGAGGTGCGATTTGTGATAGGTTGTGATATTGAAACGCATGCGGTGGTATAAGGTTTTGGGGTTGAAACGAATGCGGTGAGATAAGGTGGTCTTGATACACATGACTAGTAGGGTAACTAGTAGAAGTCATGCGGTGTGAGGTGGGCTAAACCGCGGGATGCCATTTCGGGAAAATAATTTTCAAAACTAAATATAAGGCTCCCGCGTGTGATATAAGGAAAGATTGTGAATTGATGTCACGACCCAAAACCGGTCCAGGTCGTGATGGCGTCTAACAGCGAGGTCAGGCAAGCCAACGAACAACAATAACAACATAGGGTAAGGCCGTAGAATCAAGCTGAAGCACAGCTAGTCCCAATACGTATACAACCCCGATAACTACAACAAGTGTGTGCCAGGACTAGTGTCACAGTGTCAACGGGCGGCTGCATAGAT
>ML280171.1:0-42224 GCA_005239495.1 Nicotiana undulata
TTGTTCTGAGATGGGAACAGCCTCAAGTTCTTCAGCAGTTGTTTTGATACATTCTTCTTCTTCAGATTCATGAATGAAATCTGACATGGAGTCTATGTCCGTATGTTCTGGCTCATTCTTGATATTTACAGGATTTGTTTTGTCATTATCTTCTTCCGTACCTATTAGAATATCTATTTCTTTAATATGTAGTTGATCAGAAGTTTATTCCATACTTGTTGGTCGATAAGCCTCTGTTTGACAATTTGTTGTTTCTTCCGCATCTCTTTTACTGTTAAGAGATATCGAGTTAATATTTCTTGAGGTTTGTTGGTCGCCCCTGATCTGCCTTATTCCCCATTTGGAANTATGACTCCTTCAGCGTAAGTGTTGAGTTCAATTTCACCTTTAGTTATCCATGTTGAATTGTCGAACCCGGATATGGATCGAACTTTTGGAATAATTGCGTTTTCTACTAGCATTTCTTCTATGACTTTTATCAAAATAATATTGACTGAACTGCCTGGATCAATCAACACTTTTTTAACGTTAGTGTCATGAATGAGTAAGGATATTACCAGTGCGTCATTATGCGGAAATGCTAATCCGCCAAAGTCTTCGTCATCAAAATATATTTGCTCTTCGCTCATTTCTTTTCGCACCCGCTTTCCATTGGTGTTTGTGACTTTAGAAGTTAACTGGCATATTATCCCGTTTACTTCTTCTCCTCCATGTATTACATCTTGGGAAAGGTGGCTTTGGTGGCTCCTGCCTGTTCTTCATATATGCCTATTTACCTTTATCACTAAACAAGTTCGTTAAATAACCCTATTTTAATAAATGTTCTATTTCACCTTGTAAATATCTACAGTCTGTCGTTCTATGGCCGTGCTCATTATGGAATTCACACCATTGATCGAGGTTCCTCCTGTTAGGGTTGGAACGCATTTCTTTAGGCCATTTAACCTTATCTCCCATACTTCTTAGTATTGAGACAAGATCAGTGTTGCTTATATTAAAGTTATGGTGTCCAATTCGGGTAATATTCCGAATTTGTTCATCTCGATCTCTCCTAGATGAGGATGAGTTCATATCTCTTCCTGAAGGTTTTGTATTTTCAAACCTAGGACGTAGGTAACGTCTCGAGGGTCCTAAGTAAGGATCATACCTATTTTTACCTGACTTTTTCTCTAACTCTAGCTGCCTTGTTTTGTGATATTCTTCATCTTTTGATCGTGTGATTATATCCTCTTCAATTCTTAATTTAGTATTGTACCTGTTGTATACGTCATTCCATGTTGTGGCTGGGAATTCTCTTAGACTTTCTTTAAGTCGTCTCGTGGCTTCTGAACTTTTATCGTTCAAGTTGCTTGTGAATGCCATAGCTGCCCAGTTGTCGGGCACCCTTGGTAATTGCATTCTTTCCCTTTGAAACCTGTCTACAAACTCACGAAGCAATTCTTTGTCTCCTTGCTTTATTTTAAATATATCTTCCATTCGTTTTTCAACTTTTTGTGCACCAGAATGTGCTTTTATAAATAAATCTGCAAGCTCAGCAAAAGAATTTATAGAGTTCTCAGGGAGAAGAGCATACCAGGTTAAGGCTCCTTTCGTAAGTGTTTCTCCAAATTTTTTGACAAGGACTGATTTTATTTCCTCTTTTGTCAAATCGTTGCCTTTTACTCTAGTAGTGAAAGCAGTTACGTGATCACGTGGGTCAGTCGTTCCATCGTATTTAGGGACATCAGGCATTCTAAACATCTTAGGTATAAGTAGTGTGGATGCACTTGGCTTCCAAGGTTGTTGAGAGTATCTATCACCATCAATTCCTTTGATAATAGGTGGAACACCAGGGATTTGTTTGATGTGTTCGTTTTGTTCTTTTATCTATTTTTGCATAGTTAACAATAAATTTTGTAATTCTGAATTACTAGTCGTACCTGGTCGTGTTTCAGGAGATGTATTGAGAGTTTCATTCCTGGTTGAATTTGTTAACTCCACTTGAAAATCTTCTACTGGAATTGCATTATTTAATGGCGGTTCCGGTGGCATTAGAGGTACTTGTGGTAATCCTCTTGAAAATTCTCGCAAAGCTTGTCCTGCGTAGTCTGCAATCATTTGCCTTATTTGATCTGATTCCTCCGGTTGTTCATTATTGTTACGATTTCCAGCTCTTTCAGGAAATGGTTCTCAAAAAGTTCGTGGAGTTCCTCGAGGAGGAGTTGAAGCTGGGGTTTCACTCCCTTGCTGGTTGTTATCGTCATTATTGCTGACGTTGTTGTTGTTGAAATTCGACATGATTTTAAGGATATCGATTGGTAGTGAAAACGATGATTATCAGATTCCCGGTAACGGAACCAATTTGTTTAACAAAAAAATGAATTCTTTTGACTAAAGCTTAATTTAGGAAAAACTCGGGTTACTGATAATCGAATTAACCAAATAAAGAGTAAATAGAAATAACTTTGAGAGCAACAGAATAAAAATAGCTTTTTTCCCTCCAAATCAGATGATCCTATTTGTTACATTTTCATCCCTTTTATAGGGATGTTTTCCTAGTACAACGTTTGTATTCTTGTCATGAAGCCTATTTAATGCTTAATTATTACATTTATGAGGCGTTACAATGATGAATAGTAACTGTTATATTAGGAGTTACATAACGTTCAGGACATTGATTGCTGATCTTCGAATCGGCCCATAATTGCGTCCGGATTCGTTGTGACCGTACCTTTTCTTCTTTGAGGATCTTTCCGCGGCTAATTCCTTGCATTGACTGTACCTCTTTATCTAGTGTTCGCGTATGATATTTTAATTGGTCCATCTGGCTGGCTGAGTCATCCAAAATTTGTACACGTATGATGCTATATTTTTTACCAATACATTCTATATGGACACGGTTCCTCTGACCGTTTGGCCCATTACAAATGTTTCCTTTCGAGGCCCTCCTTGGCGTGAAGTATTTTCCTAGAAAATATAGACTCCAAGGGTGATGCACCCCAGTATTCGAGGTTTATTGAAAAGAAGCCTTGGATACAGTTGAATTCTCCTTAGGTAGCACATAGTTGTTGCCTCGTTAAAAACCTCGTTGAAAAAACCCATTTGGGATAAAACCTGATTTAAGGGGAAAAAAAGTGCAACGCGTGCTTTAAAACCTAAGGTCTTCGTGTAGAAGGGTGCCTTGACGTCTTCGATCGAACACCTGCAATGAGTTAGTATCGAATATAAATGGAAAAAAGGAGAAGGTCATACCTTAGCAACAATATCGTTTAAGAAGTGATACATTCCAATTGTTCGACAATTGCTGCCCTTCCATCGTGCTAAGTTTGTAACATCCTTTTCCGACGACTCCGATGACTCGATATGGTCCTTCCCAATTTGGGCCTAGTTTCCCTTCATTCAAGTCTCGAGTATTGAGGGTGACTTTCCTTAGAACCAAGTCCCCGGTTCTGAAGTGACGGAGGTTGGCCCTTCTTTTATAGTATCTTTCGATTCTTTTCTTCTATGCGTCCAGTCGAACAAGTGCAGCTTCTCGTTTTTTGTCCAATTTCATAGCCTCGTGATTTTATTCCTCCGTTGCATGCCGAAACTTGATGTTAGGTTCTCCGACCTCGACTGGGATTAATGCCTCGGAACCATACACCTAAGAGAATGGAGTTTCCCTCGTGCTGGACTTTGATGTCATTCGATACGCCCAAAGGACCTCGGGCAGAACCTCTCTCCACTTCCCCTTAGCATCACTCAAACTTTTCTTCAAGTTTTGGATAATAGTCTTTTTCGTGGACTCGGCCTTCCCGTTCGCACTTAGGTGACATGGCGTCGATAAGTTCCTTTTTATTTTGTGTTCTTCGAGGAACTTTGTTACCTTGCTGCCAATGAATTGCTTCCCGTTGTCGCATGCGATTTCAGCGGGTATCCCAAACCAACACATGATGTGATCCCATATGAAGTCTATGACCTCTTTTTCTCTTACTTTTTCGAAGGCCTGTGCTTCCACCCGTTTGGAAAAGTAGTCAGTCATAAACAAAATGAATTTAGCTTTACCAGGTGCCATTGGCAGGGAGCCGACAATGTCCATCTCCCATTTCATGAATGGCCACAGGGATAGGTGTCACTACCCCAAAACCACCCTGGCCGTGATGGCGCCTATCGTGATAGTAGGATAGCCAATTCAATACTTATAGCATAAAGGGACCTTTCATTCAAATCCCTACTAACCCGACCCCCGTGCCCGCGTCTGGAATCCGATAAAAATCGCAAAACCAGAATCCTTATCCTCTCACGAGTCCATACAAACCAAATTTATCAAAATCTAACCTCGTTTGCCCCCTTAATAACTAATTCTTAGTATCAAGTTTCAAGCCCATATCCCCAAATTTTAACCCTTAAATCCCACAAATTTCATGCTCAATCAGTTATATATCACCATAGAATCAAGTTTTTGGTTCAAGTAACTTACATCCACAAAAATCCCCTTGAATCCCTCTTCAAATTGCTCCCAAAAGCTCCAACCCGTATGAAAAATGATGAACAATGACTAAAATTCGCAAAGGCAAGAATTTATATGTTCTTCCCCAAGGGTTTCGCATCTTCGGTCCAAGTACCGCATTTGCGAGCAAATGTCCGCCTACGGACTTCACTTAAAACTCCATGTTCGCACCTGCGATCGATCCTCTGCACTTGCCGGCTCGCAGGTGCGACTCTCCTTTCGCTTCTGCAATAAACCCCAACCTGCCAAACTCCACACCTGCGACACCAAAACCGCATTTGCGATGGCCGCACCTGCGATCACTCTTTCCGCAGGTGCGAAAAACAAGAACAACAACACACCAACAGATTTTCCCAAGTTCTAACTCCCTGATGGCCATCCGAATTCATCCTGAGCCCCTCGGGGCATCAACCAAATATACCAACACCTCTTATAATATCACGTGAACTTAGTCGAATCTTCGGAACACTCAAAACAAAATCAAAACACCAAATAAACTCGAAATTCAAGCCTAAGGATTTCTAAACTTCTGAAATTCGCCAACGATGCCGAAACCAACCAAACTACATCCGAATGACCTGAAATTTTGCACACACATTAAAAATGACACTACAAACCTATTCTAACTTCCGTAATTCCATTCTGACCCCGATAACAAATTTTCCATTGCCGGCCGAAAATCGGCAAAAATCTAATTTCTCCAATTCAAGCCTAATTCTACCACAGACCTCCGAATAACATTCTAAACACACTCCTAAGTCCCAAATCACCTAACGAAGCTATCTGAACCATAAAAACTAAATTCCGAGATCATTTACTTATAAGTCAACTTCTGGTTGACTTTTCCAACTAATTAGCCAACCTAATAGACTAAGTGTCTCATTTTCTCTCCACAACCACTCCGAACCCAAACCAATCACCTAACACAACATAAAAGAGTTGAACCACACAAAATGAACCGTAAATTGGGGAAACGGGACTAAACTCTCGGAACGACCAACCGGGTCATTACATTCTCCCCCTCTTAAATAAACGTTCGTCCTCAAGGTGGCCACCTCGGTTTGGATATCTGCTTTGCATCTCCCGTTCGGTCTCCCAGGTGGACTCCTCCACTGGTTGCTTAACTGAAGATATATCCTTCGACCTCAACCTTCGGACCTGATGACCGAAAATAGCTACTGGCTCCACCTCATAAGTCATATCACCCTCCAGCTGAACCGTGCTGAAGCCCAAAACATGAGACGGGTCACCCGCATACTTCCGAAGCATGGAAACATGAAACATTGGATGCACACTCGACAAGATGGGCGGAAAAGAAAGTCTAAAAGAAACCTTTCCTACCCTCTGAAGCACCTCTAAAGGCCCAATGAACTGAGGACTCAACTTTCCCTCTTCCCAAACAGCATAACACCCTTCATGGGTGACACCTTCAGCTGAACCTTGTCCCCAAACATGAAAGATACATCCCATACCTTCCTGTCGGCATAAGGCTTCTGCCTAGATTGCGTCGTGTGAAGCTGCTCCTGAATCAACTTCACCTTATCTAAAGGATCTTGTACCAAATATGTGCCAAAGAGTCTAGCCTCACTTGGCTCAAACCAAACGACCGGAGATCTACACCTCCTCCCATATAATGCCTCGTACGGAGCCATTTGGATACTTGACCGATAACTACTATTATATGCAAACTCCACGAGTGGTAGAAATTGGTCCCATGAACCCCCAAAAACAATAACCCAAGCACGCAACATGTCCTCCAATATCTGAATAGTGCACTCGATCTGCCCGTCCGTTTTAGGGTGAAAAGATTTGCTGAACTCGACCTGAGTACCCGACTCTCTCTGCACGGACCTCCAAAATTGCGATGTGAACTGAGTACCTCTATCAGTAATGATAGAAACTGGAACGCCATGCAATCGAACAATCTCCCGAATATAAATCTCAGCTAACCGCTCCGAAGAGTAAGTAGTACCAACAGGAATGAAGTGTGTGGACTTGGTCAGCGATCCACAATAACCCAAATAGCATCGAACTTCCTCGAAGTCCGTGAGAGCCCAACTACAAAGTCTATGTTGATTCTCTCCCGCTTCCACTCCGGAATATCCAACCTCTGATGCAATCCACCTAGTCTCTGGTGCTCATACTTAACCTGCTAGCAGTTGAGACACCGAGCTACAAATCCTACAATATCCTTCTTCGTCCTCCCCCACCAATAATGCTGTCTTAAATCGTGATACATCTTCGCAGTACCCGGATGGATGAAATACCACGAGCTGTGATCCTCCTCTAGAATCAACTCCTGAAGCCCATCCACATTAGGCACACATATCCGACCCTACATCCTTATCACACCATCATCACCAATGGCTACATCCCTGGCATCACCTCGCCGGACCCTATCCTGAAGAACAAGCAAGTGTGGGTCATCATACTATCGCTCCCTGATACGGTCATAAAGGGAAGACCTGGAAACTATGCAAGCCAACACCCGACTGGGCTCCGACATATCCAATCTCACAAACTGGCCTGCTAAGGCCTGAACATAAAGTGCTAAAGTTCTCTCTACTACTGGAAGATATGCTAGACTCCCCAAACTCTCTGCTCGATGTCTCAAGGCGTCGTCCACTCCATTGGCCTTCCCTAGATGGTATAGAATAGTGATATCATAGTCCTAGAGAAACTCCAACCATCTCCGTTGATGCAAATTCAGATCCTTCTACTTAAAAAGGTGTTGCAGACAACGGTGATTAGTAAAAATCTCACAATGAACCCCATAAAAATAATGACGCCAACTCTTCAAGGTGTGAACAATGGCTACTAATTCAAGATCATGCACCGGATAATTCTTCTTATGAGTCTTCACTTGGAACGAGGCGTACTAGGGATAAAATTCGCGAAGGCAAGAATTTATATTTTCTTCCCTAGGGGTTCCGCATCTGCGGTCCCGCATTTGCGACCAAATGTCTGCTATGCAGACTTCACTTAAAACTCCTCGTCCGCACCTGCGAGCTCGCAGGTGCGACTCTCCTTCCG
Organism: Nicotiana undulata; assembly: GCA_005239495.1. Classification (NCBI taxonomy): domain Eukaryota; kingdom Viridiplantae; phylum Streptophyta; class Magnoliopsida; order Solanales; family Solanaceae; genus Nicotiana; species Nicotiana undulata. The sequence continues at coordinate 7,502 of ML280171.1, forward strand.
CTTCTGCGATAAACTCCAACCTGCCAAACTCAACACCTGCGACACCAAAACCGCACTTGCAATGGACGCACCTGCGATCACCCTTCTGTAGGTGCGGAAAACCAGAACAGCAGCACACCAGTAGATTTTCCCAAGTTCTAACTCCCCGATGGACATCCGAATTCATCCCGTGGGGCCTCAACCAAATATACCAACACCTCATATAACATCACCCGAACTTAGTCGAACCCTCTGAACACTCAAAACAACATCAAAACATCAAATTAACTCGAAATTCAAGCATAAGGATTTCTAAACTTCTGAAATTCGCCAACGATGCTGAAACCAACCAAACCACTTCCTAATAACCTGAAATTTAGCACACACATAAAAAATGACTACGAACCTATTCCAATTCCGAAATTTCATTCCTACCCCGATAGCTAATTTTTCACTGTCGACCGAAAATCGCAAAAAATCCAATTTTGCCAATTCAAGCCTAAGTATACCACGGACTTCCGAATACCATTCCGAACACACTTCTAACTCAAAAATTACCAAGAGAAGCTATGCGAACAATAAAAACTAAATTCCGAGATCATTCACTTATAAGTCAACTTCCAGTTGACTTTTCCAACTAATTAACCAACCTAAAAGACTAAGTGTCTCATTTCTTTGCACAACCACTCCGAAATCGAACCAATCAACCTAACATAACATAAAAGACCTGAACCACACAAAATGAAGCAGAAATGGGGGGAAACAGGACTAAACTCTCGGAACGACTGATCGGGTCATTACATTCTCCCCCTCTTAAACAAATGTTCGTCCTCGAACGGGTCTAGAAACATACCTGGAGTCTCAAATAGGTGTGGATATCTGCTCTGCATCCCCTGCTCGGTCTCCCTGGTTTCCTCCTCCACCGGCTGCTTAACTGAAGCTATATCCTTCGACCTCAACCTTCGGACCTGACGACTGAAAATAGCTATTAGCTCTACCTCATAAGTCATATCACCCTCTAGCTGAACCTTGAGGAAATCCAAAACATGAGATGGGTCACCCACACACTTCTGATGCATGGAAACATGAAACACTGTATGCATAATCGACAAGCTGGGTGGCAAAGCAAGTCTATAAGCCACCTCTCCTACCCTTTAAAGCACCTCAAAAGGCCCAATGAACTGGGGACTCAACTTTGCCCTCTTCCCAAACCGCATAACACCCTTCATGGGTGACACCTTCAGCAGAACCTTCTTCCCAACCATGAAAGATACATCCCGGACCTTCCTGTCCGCATAGCTCTTCTGCCTAGCATGCGAAGCCGCTTCTGAATCAACTTCACCTTATCTAAAGCATCCTGTACCGAATCTGTGCGCAAGAGTCTAGCCTCACCCGGCTCAAACCAACCGATCGCAGATCAACACCTCCTCCCATATAATGCCTCGTACGGAGCCATCTGTATACTCGGCTGATAACTATTATTATATGAAAACTCCACGAGTGGCAGAAACTGGTCCCATGAACCCCCAAAATCAATAATACAAGCGCGAAACAAGTCCTCTAATATCTGAATAGTGCACTCGATCTGCCCGTCCGTTTGAGGGTGAAAAGATTTTCTCAACTCGACCTGAGTACCCGACTCTCTCTGCACAGCCCTCCAAAACTGCAATGTGAACTGAGTACCTCTATCAGAAATGATGGAAACTGGAACGCCATGCCACCGAACAATCTCCCGAATATAAATCTCAGCTAACCGCTCCGAAGAGTAAGTAGTATCAACAGGAATGAATTACGCGGACTTGGTCAACCGATCCACAGTAACCCAAATAGCATCGAACTTCCTCGAAGTCCGTGAGAGCCCAACTACCAAGTCCATGGTGATCCTCTCCCACTTTCACTCCTAAATATCCAACCTCTGAAGGAATCCACCTAGCCTCTGGTGCTCAGACTTAACCTGCTGGCAGTTGAGACACCGAGCCACAAATCCAACAATATCCTTCTTCATCCGCCTCCATCAATAATGTTGTCTCAGATGCTGATACATCTTCGCGACACCCGGATGGATAGATTACCGCAAGTTGTGTTCCTCCTCTAGAATCAACTCCCGAAGCCCATCCACATTAGACACACATATCCGACCCTGCATCCTCATCACAGCATCATCACTGTGAGAAAACACGGGAGAAAATAATATCTTATTCTTTACAATGATACAATGAGCCATATATATATATAGATAATACATGTCCTACTCCTAATACACAGAGGATTAGGGTTAAGGTTATTTACTCATATTTGACTACTAAACTAACACTCCCCCTCAAGCTGGTGCATATAAATCAAATGTACCGAGCTTGTTACATATATAACTAATACGAGGGCCACTGAGGAACTTGGTAAAAATATCAGCAAGCTGATCATTCGACTTCACAAATCTTGTAGCAATATCTCTTGAGAGTATCTTTTCTCTGATGAAGTGACAATCAATCTCAATGTGTTTAGTCCTCTCATGGAACACCGGATTTGATGAAATATGAAGGGCAACTTGATTATCGCACACAAATTCCATCTACCTGATGTCTCCAAATTTTAACTCATTGAGCAATTGTATGATCCAAATTAGCTCACATGTTGCCATAGCCATTGCTCGATATTCTGCTTCTGCACTAGATCGAGCAACTAAATTTTGTTTCTTGCTCTTCCAAGACACCAAATTGCCTCCTACTAAAACACAATATCCAGACGTAGAACGTATGTCAGAAGGTGATCCTGCCCAATCAGCATCTGAGTAACCAACGATCTGTTCATGACCTCGATCCTCAAACAATAACCCTTTTCCTGGAGCCGATTTTATATATCGAAGAATGCGGACAACTGCATCCCAGTGGTTATCACACGGAGAATCGATAAACTGACTTACAACACTCACAGGAAAGGAAATGTCAGGTCTGGTCACTGTGAGATAATTTAGTTTACCAACTAGTCGCCTATATCTTGCAGGATCGCTAAGCGGCTCCCCCTGTCCTGGCAGAAGTTTAGAATTTGGATCCATCAAAATGTCAATCGGTCTACAACCTATCATTCATGTCTCCTCAAGAATTTCTAAGGCATAATTCCGTTGTGATATCGCAATACCTGAGCTAGAGCGACCTCAATACCTAGAAAATACTTTAGTTTGCCAAGGTCCTTAGTCTGAAAGTATTGAGANCATCAACATAGACCACCAGATAAATACAGAGACTCGAAGCAGAGTGCCGATAAAATATAGAGTGATCAGCTTCACTCCGAATCATGCAAAACTCCTGGATAACTGTGCTGAACTTACCAAACCAGGCTCGAGGAGACTGCTTCAGACCATAAAGTGACATACAAAGACACGAGACTCCAACTGAGCAACAAACCCAGGTGGTTGCTCCATATAAACTTCATCCTCAAGGTCACCGTGCAAAAAAGCATTCTTAATGTCCAGCTGATAGAGAGGCCAATGGCGAACAACATCCATGGATAAAAAGAGGCGATGCGATGCTACCTTAGCCATAGGAGAGAAGGTATCACTGTAATCGAGCCCAAATATCTGAGAATATCCCTTGGCAACAAGGCGGGCCTTAAGGCGATCAACCTTGCCATCCGGACCAACCTTGACTGCATATACCCAGCGACAACCAACAGTAGATTTACCTGAAGGAAGAGGAACGAGCTCCCAAGTACCACTCGTACGTAAAGTAGATATCTCGTAAGTCATAGCCTGTCTCCATCCTGGATGAGACAATGCTTCACCTGTAGACTTAGGGATAGAAACAGAGGACAAAGAAGAGATAAAAGCATAATAGGGTAATGACAGACGATGATAACTTAAACGGACATAATGGGGATTAGGATTAAGAGTGGTCTGTATACCTTTTCGAATTGCAATCGGTGGACTAGGAAGAGACAGGTCCGCAACAGGAGCATGATCAGGTGCATGGCGAGAATCAGCAAGGCCGGATGCTTGGTGCCGACGATGATGATAAGTCAAGAGTGGTGTTCCTGTGGCTGGGGATGTAGGAGGAGCCACACTAGACTCCCCAATAGTTGGAATGGGTAAGACCTCTGTGGCGGAAGGTGAAGGAGGAGTTATAGAAACCTCCTCAAAGGTCGGTATTGGTAAGACCTCAGATATATCAAGGTGGTCAGAAGAAGTAAAGAAAGGTTTGGACTCAAAAAATGTGACGTCAGCTGACATAAGGTACTTACGAAGATCAGGTGAGTAGCAACGATATCCTTTCTGAACACGAGAATAACCAAGGAAGACACACTTGAGAGCACGAGGAGCTAATTTATCTTTCCCTGGGGCTAAGTTATGTACGAAACAAGTGCTCCCAAAAACACGAGGGGGAAGAGAGTATAAGGGTGACTCAGGAAACAACACCGAATGCGGGATCTGATTCTGGATGGGAGATGAAGGCATCCGATTAACCAAATAACAAGTTGTGAGAACTACATCGCCCAAAAAATGCAGCGGAACATGAGATTCAATGAGAAGTGTGCGAGCAGTCTCAATGATGTGCCTATTGTTTCTCTCTGCAACCCCATTTTGCTGAGGGGTATAAGGACAAGAGGTCTGATGTATAATTCCTTGAGAAGTCATAAACTGCTGAAATTGAGAGGATAAATATTCTAAGGCATTATCGCTGCGAAAAGTGCGAATAAAAACACCAAATTGATTTTTAATCTCAGCACAAAAATTCTGGAAAATAGAAAACAACTTAGAACGATCTTTCACTAAGAAAATCCAAGTATATCTTGAATGATCATCAATGAAACTAACAAAATAATGAAAGGCCCAAGGTTGAACTGACTTTACTCGGACCCCATATATCAGAATGAACTGAAGAAAAAATAGACTCTGCATGACTCTCAATACTATGAGGAAAGGAGGCTCAGGTATGTTTCCCGAGCTGACATGACTCACACTCTAATGTAGATAAACTAGACAAACTAGGCACCGTCTTCTGAAGCTTGGATAAGTTTGGATGTCCTAAACGTCTGTGAATTAGGTATGGAGGATCTGTAACTAGACATGCCTTGGAGGAATTGAGTGAGTTAAGGTAGTAAAGGCCTTCTGATTCAAGTCATGTTCCAATCGNAGCTAAAGTAACAGTGGGAAGAGACTGCGAATACGCAATATTTGACAAAAGTGATTTATTACCAGAGATATGATCAGAAGAGGCTGAGTCCACAACCCATTGTCCAAGAGTACTAGACTGGGAAACACAAGCAAAAGAATTACCAGCAACAGAAGTATCAGTCTGAGCTACAGAGGCTACTTGTGGAGATGTCTGCTTACTTGCTCGGTACTGAAGGAACTCATTATACTCCCCTTCAGATAAAGAAAGTCTCTGGTTACATGTAGTCTTGGTCTGATCAACATAAGCATTTTTGGGTGAACGGCCATGTAAAGAATAGCAAACGTCACGAGTGTGTCCAAGTTTATGACAATAAGAGCACTTGGGTCGAGGCCTTCCAAAACGACCTCCTCCTCGTCTATTCTCCATAGGTTGAGATGCCCGATTGTCCACTGACTGGGATACGAGAACAGATGAGTCAAGTCTCTGTGATGAGCTTACTGGGTGACTTGGTGCTGTAGCAAGGTGAAGTAATCGAGAGAATAATTCATCAACTATGGGGACAGTCGGACTAGCCAAAATGTGATCGCGTACTGAGTCAAGATCATTAGGAAGTCTGGTAAGAGTAAGAACGAGAAAGATCTTTTGTCGCTGCTCTTGTTGCTTCTCAACACTAGCAGAAACTGGCATCAACTTCTCAAATTCCTCCATGACTGCCTGTACTTGTCCCAAGTAAGTAGACATATCTAATTCATGTTTCTTTAAATTTGTCATCCGCGATATCACATCATAGAAATGAGATATGTCATTAGTGTATAAAGTACGAGCCTTTTTCCAAACCAAATAACATGTCTGGAATGGACGAAACAAAGGCATCAACTTGGAATCAATAGATCTCCACAGAATATTGCATAATTGAGCATCGATCTTCTCCCAGTGTGCTTTGGCCTTTTCATCTCCTTCGCTAGACTTCTTGATTAGATGATCTTGAACACCTTGACCTTACACCAAAGCTCGACAGATGAAGCCCAAGCTAAGTAGTTTGAACCTCCCATTAAAGGTTCTGAGGTAATCATAATACCGGAACTGCCAGTACTCGGATTTTTAGACCCGAAAATATCAACTCCAAAAGACATCGTTGAATTGAAGACAGGTCTATAAAATTACACCCAAATAATAGAAAGAACCAATTGGAAATTCCCTGAAACAAACGAAGGGAACACTGTAGCTGCCGGAAAAGGACTGTAGTTGCCGGAAAATTTTAAAAGTACTCGAAATCGAAAAATAAAGGCACGGGTAGGGTCGAAATTACTGCGGGGACAGGCTGCCATGAAGAAGCTCGGCCAAAAAATGGCCGGAAGATGCCTCAAACGCCAGAAAGCACTGTAGCTCGCCGAAAAATTTCAAAGTCGTCGAAAATACTACCAAAGGACTCGGATTTGACGTGCGAGTAGGCTTTCCTCAAGAAGCGTGGCCAAAAATGGCCGGAGAGGGTCCCACGCACCGGCGCGTGGGTGTCACGCGCTCGCCGGAAAAAATCTGCTGGTAGCGCGTGAGGGAGCTTACGGCGGAGATTTTTTCTAGGGTTGTTCGTCGGAGGCCGATCTACTTAGTGGTGGTGTTGGTTTTTGCACAACACTGATAAAAAGTTGTTTTTTTACTGCGGTAGACCTGTGTTTGCCGGGAAAAAATTCCGGTTGATTGATTTCTCTTCCCGGATTCGCTGGAATTGATGCACAGCGATATATCTCTCACGATTGCTCTGATACCATGTGAGAAAACACAGGAGAAAATAATCTCTTATTCTTTACAATGATACAATGAGCCCTATATATATAGATAATACATGTCCTACTCCTAATACACATAGGATTAGGGTTAAGGTTATTTACTCCTATTTGACTACTAAACTAACAATCACCAATGGCTACATCCCTGGCATCACCTCACCGGACCCTATCCTGAAGAACAAACAAGTGTGGGTCATCATACTAGCTCTCCGTGATATGGTCATAAAGGGAAGACTTGGAAACTACGCAAGCCAACACCTGACTGGGCTCCGACATATCCAATCTCACAATATGACCCGCTAAGGCCTGAACATCAAGTGCTAAAGGTCTCTCTGCTGCTGGAAGATAGCTACTCTCCTAAAACTCTATGCTCGGCGACTTAAGGCATCGGCCACTACATTGGCCTTCCCCGGATGGTATAGAATAGTGATACCATAGTCCTTGAGAAGCTCCAACTATCTCCGCTGATGCAATTCCGATCCTTCTACTTAACAGGTGTTGCAGACTACAGTGATCAGTAAAAACCTCACAATGAACCCCATACAAATAACGACGCCAAATCTTTAAGGTGTGAACAATGGTTGCTAACTCAAGATCATGCACCAGATAATTCTTCTCATGAGTCTTCAACTGGCGCGAGGCGTAGGCCATCAAACTACCCTCCTGCATCAATACGCAATCAATTCCTATCCTCAAGGCATCACAATACACGGTATAAGAACCTGAAGCTGATGTCAATACTAACACTGGAGTTGTGGTCAAAGTCGCCTTGAGCTTCTGAAATCTCTCCTCACACTCGTCCGATCACCTGAACGAAGCACCCTTCTGGGTCAATTTGGTCAAGGGCGAAGCAATAGAAGAAAACCCCTCCACAAAGCGACAGATATATCCTGCCAAACCGAGGAAGATCCTAATCTCTGTAGCTGAGGATGGTCTCGGCCAACTCTACACTGCCTCTATTTTCTTCGGATCTACCTGAATACCCTCACTGGACACCACGTGCCCCAAGAAAGCTACTGAGCCAAGCCAAAACTCACACTTGGAGAATTTTGCATAAAGCTTCACCTCCTTCAATCTCTGCAATACAACTCTCAGATGCTGAGCATGCTCCTCCTAGCTATGAGAGTACACCAGGATGTCATTAATGAAGGAATCCAAGTATGGCTAAAATACATTGTTCGTCAGATGCTTGAACGCTGCTGGGGCATTGGTGAGTCCAAAAGACATCACCAAAAACTCATAATGGCCATAACGGGTCCATAAAGCCGTCTTGGGAATATCTTAATCCCAAATCTTCAGCTGATGATACCCGGATCTCAAATCGATCTTAGAGAACACCCTGTCTGCCTGAAGCTGGTCAAACAAATCATCAATACGAGGCAAAGGATACTTATTATTGATTGTAACCTTGTTCAACTGCCTGTAGTCAATACACATTCTCATGGAACCATCCTTCAAAAATATCACTGGTGCACCCCAAGGTGACACACTAGGCTGAATGAACCCCTTATCGAGGAGCTCCTGAAGCTGCTCTTTCAATTCCTTTAACTCCGTCAGTGCCATACGATATGGTGGAATAGAAATAGGCTGAGTTCCTGGCACCAAATTAATACCAAAATCAATATCCCTGTTAGGCGGCATGCCTGGAAGGTCTGCAGGGAACAAATCCGGAAAATAACGAATCAATAGTGGGAGTCTCAGCACTGACATCCCTCACAAAAGCCAAATAAGACAGACACCCTTTCTCCACCATACGCTGAGCCTTTAGGTATGAAATCACCCTACTAGGCACATAATCGATAGAACCTCTCCACTCAACCCTCGGAAATCCGGCATCGCTAAGGTCACGGTCTTAGTGTAACAATCTAGAACAACATGACACGGAGATAGCCAATCCATTCTCAATATCACATCAAAGTCAACCATGCTAAGCAATAACAGATCCACTCGGGTCTCAAGACCCCCAATAGATACAACACATGATCGATACACGTAGTCCACAACAATAGTATCGCCCACCGGAGTCGACACATGAACAGATGTAACTAAGGATTCACGGGGTATATCCAGAAAATGAGTAAAATATGACAAAACATAGGAATACATGGAACTAGGATGAAATAAAACTGAAGCATCTCGGTGACAAACTGAAACAATACTTGTGATCACTTCATCTGAGGCCATAGCATCTAGTCTGGCTGGAAGTGAATAAAAATGGGCCTGACCTTCACCAGATCGACCTCCCCTCTAGGGTGGCCTCTAGCTGCCAAACCCCCACCCTAGCTGGCTGGGCGGGTGGTAAATTAACTTGAGGGGAAGTCGTGGGCTGACCCCTATGCTGAGACGGACCCTCATGATGATGCAGACACTACCTCCACACGTGCCCAAACTCTGCACACTCAAAACAACTCCCTGGTGCTGGAAACGGGGGCTGAAGGGAACCCCTAGCACCAGAATAACCACTAGAAGAACCAGACATGGATGAACCTTCAACCGATGGTGTGCGAGATGACCTCTGGGATGGAAGGGAACTGAATGAAGGGTGGACCGGATGAGAACTACGGGGACCATGCCCCGATGATGAACCACTATAAGTTGGGCAAACTGGCTGAGCAGGCCTAAATGGGCGGCCTCTACTATGCTGAAACTGACCCCTGGAAGGAACACTACCAAAGCTACCATATCCCCGAGGCCTCTTGGCCTCCCTCTCCTCTCATTCCTGATGAAGAACCGACTCAATCTCTCGGTAAATATCAACAACTTGCTCTAAAGTAACACCTGATACCCTCTCTCTGGTCATAAGAACACGAAGCTGATTGTGAGGCCATCCACGAACCTCCTGATCCTCTCCCTCGCTGTAGGGACCAACCAAATAGCATGATGGGCAAGCTCTAAAAATCTCATCTCATACTGCGTCACAATCATATCATCCTGATGCAACTGCTCAAACTGCATGCACAACTCCTCTCTACATGACTGTGAGACATACTTCTCTAGGAAGAGAGTGGAAAACAGTTGCCAGGTAAGGGGCGCTGCACCAACAGGCCTACTCCTCTCATAAGCCTCCCACCAAGTAAAGGCAACTCCTAAAAACTAGAACGTAGTGAACGAGACCCTACTGGTCTCCAAAATACCTGCAGTACTAAGAATTCTTTGACACTTGTCTAAGAAACCCTGGGAATCCTCACCCTCAGCACCACTGAATGTCGGAGGCTGGAGTCTGCCAAACCTATTCTGCTCGTCGTCAGCCATAACTGGAACCACATAGTCCTGAGCAAGTGCAACCGGTTGCGCTGGAGCTTCCCCCGGTGTCTGGAGTCCCTGAATAACCTGCTCAAGTGTACGGGCAGCAGGAGTCTGAGTGCCCTCCCCTGCCTGAGAAGTAGCGACTGTAGTAGAAACAACGACCGCTTGTGCAAGACTGGTGCACACGGTCAAAATCTTAGCCAATGTCTCCTAAAGACCCAGAATAACAATAGGCACTGCCGGTGCCTGGGCCGGTCCCCCTGGAACATCTGTGGCTGGGACTTTATCTGGAATAACGGGCGGATGTATAGGTACCGCCCCGGAAGCTCCGGAGGATACACCTCTACATATCACGACCTCGGCCTCTCGTGGGTCCCATTGATGGCTGATCTCCCTGTCCGGTAGTACACGTCCTCACCATCTATGAGAGAATGAAACAATAGAAGTTTAGTTACTAGAATCAACAGATTCACACGACAAGAATTCAAGAATGTGAGGACGTCTCCGTACCGACTGGTGAGTCTTATGTAACCTAGGCTCTGATACCAACTTGTAACGACCCCAAAACCACCCTGGCCGTGATAGCGCCTATCATAATACTAGGCTAGCCAATTCAATACTTATAGCATAAAGGACCTTTCATTCAGATCATTACTAATCTGACATTTCATAAAAATATTTGTTTAAGAATTTTAAAAGAAACAAGGATATACTAAACATTAAATACAACCCAAAATCCCGGAGTCACTAGTCATGAGCATCTAAAGGAAATACAGGTCCAATACTAGTTCCTTAATACAAGATAAGTCTGAGAATGTAAATACTAAAGAAATAGGAAGGAGAAAGGCAAGGTTGTGGACGTCATGCAGCTACCTTAAGAATCTCCGATATACTCCAAAAGGGAAAGATCAACTCTCACTCATCCCTGGCACCTGAATCTACACACAAGGTGCAGAGAGTAATGTGAGTATGCCAACTCAGTAAGTAATAAAAGTAAATAAGGTCTGAACAGTAAGAAACACATAAATACACATCATAAATTCACAGTAAGTACAACCTTTCTTTCCAAAAATATATATGTCAAATCATCACGCTTAAAAGTCGATTTAAGTAAAAACCATTTGAGAATATTTTTCACACAGTTTTAATAGAAATTCAAGATGTTTAGAGTAAAAGTGATAAAAATCATAAATAGCCTCTCGGGCAAAAACATATATCATAAACCGCCCCTCGGGTATAACATCACTCAGAATCAACCCCTCGGGCATACCTCACAATCACTCATAATCAGCCACTCGGTCAACCTCACAACCACTCATGCCTCCCAATCACTTGTCACTCGGCACTTGGCACTCGCACTCAGTAGGTACCTGCGTTCATTGGGGGTGTGCAGACTCCGGAGCGGCTCCTACAGCCCAAGCGCTATAACAAGCCATCTCGTGACATAATCAATTAGGCCCTCGGCCTTTAATATATCATAAATCAGTACAACATGCTGTGGCGCGCATCCGGATCCCATGATATCCTCACAACACAAGCCCTCGGCCTCACTCGGTCAGAAAACCTCTCAAGTCACTCGGGCTATCAATAAAACAGGTGCTCAGCCCAACATATCTTTTTTATGCATCAAATGGAGTAAATAAGTCTGAGTTTCGAAATCAGTAAAACATAAAATGACTGAGTACAAATCTTAAATCACACAGTGAGGAAATAGTAGTAAAAATCCCCTAAGGGTCCAAACAACTTGGCACGAGGCCCAAATACGGCATTCAGCCCAAAACATAGTAATACTTTCAAAAGCACAAAATATCATGTAGTTTTCTAGTCAAATACCCAACTTAATAGTTGTTATGGGATGAACCAAGTCACAATCCCCAACGGTGCACGCCACACGCTCTTCATCTAGCATATGAGCCACTCCAAAATAGTAAAATGATGTGAAATCCGGGGTTTCATACCCTCAAAACAAGATTTACAATCATTACTTACCTCAAGCCAGATGAAAATCTACTCCGCGATGCCCTTGCCACTCGACTCGGCCTCAAATCGCCCCGAATATATTCAAGATCAGATTCATACCATCAATATATGCTAAAGGAACAAAACCCACTCGAAAATAATCAAATTATATAAAAAATCCCGAAATTGGCCAAATCCGACCCCCGGGCCCACACCTCAAAATCCGATAAAAATCGCAAAACCAGAATCCTTATCCTCTCACAAGTCCATACAAACCAAATTTATCAAAATCTAACCTCGTTTGCCCCCTCAATCACCCAATTCTTAGTCTCGAGTTTCAAGCCCTAATCCCCCAATTTAACCCTTAAATCCCACAAATTTCATGCTCAATTAGTTAAATATCACCATAGAATCAAGTTTTTGGTTCAAGTAACTAACCTCCACGAAAATCCCCTTGAACCCCTCTTCAAATTGCTCCCAAAAGATCCAACCCGTATGAAAATTGATGAACAATGGCTAAAATTCGCGAAGGCAAGAATTTATATGTTCTGCCCCATGGGTTCCGCATCTGCGGTCCAAGTACCGCATCTGCGGTCCCGCATTTGCGACCAAATATCCGCTCTGCGGACTTCACTTAAAAATCCTCGTCCGCACCTGCGGGCTCGCAGGTGTGACTTTCCTTCCGCTTCTGCGATACCCCAACCTGCCAAACTCCATACCTGCGTCACCAAAATCGCATATGCGATGGCCGCACCTGCGATCACCCTTCCATAGGTGCGGAAAACCAGAACAACAACATACCAACAGATTTTCCCAAGTTCTAGCTCCCCGATGGAATTCCGAATTCATCCTGAGCCCCTCGGGGCCTCAACTAAATATACCAACACCTCATATAACATCACTCGAACTTAGTCGAACCCTCGGAACACTCAAAACAACATCAAAACACCAAATTAACACGAAATTCAAGCTTAAGGATTTCTAAACTTCCGAAATTCGCCAACGATGCCGAAACCAACCAAACCACATCCGAATGACTTGAAATTTTGCACACACATTAAAAACGACACTATGAACCTATTCCAATTTTAGGAATTCCATTCCGACCCCAATAGCTAATTTTCCATTGTCGATCGCAAATCGCCAAAATTCAAATTTTGCCAATTCAATCCTAATTCTACCATGGACCTCCGAATAACATTCCGAACATACTCCTAAGTCCCAAATCACCTAACGAAGCTATCCAAACCATAAAAACTAAATTCCGAGATCATTTACTCATAAGTCAACTTTCGATTGACTTTTCCAACTAATTAACCAACCTAAGAGACTAAATGTCTCATTTCTCTCCACAACCACTCCAAACGCGAACCAATCAATCTAACACAACATAAAATAGATGTACCACACAAAATGAAGCATAAATGGGGGAAACAGGGCTAAACTCTCGGAACAACCGACCGAGTCGTTACAATAGGATTGAATGGAGTTGTTCACCGAGCTGATAGATCATCGGTACAAACCTTTGGCATTTGTCGCATTTTAGAAAAAACTTCTTAGTGTCTTTGTCCATGCTATCCTAGTAGTACCCAGCTCTTATAATTTGTGAATCAAAGAGTCTGCGCTAGAGTGGTTCCCACAAGTGCCTTCGTGAATTTCTCGCAAAACATAATCGGTGTCCCTTGGTCCTAAGCATACCACCAATGGTCTATCGAAGATCCTCTTGTACAAAGTTCCATTTTTATCTAATGTGAATCGGGCTGCTTTAGCTCGAAGGGCTCTCGACTCTTTAGGGTCCGAAGGGAGCTTTTCGTGCTTCAAATACTCAACATATTTATTCCTTCAATCCCAAGTCAAACTTGTAGAGTTTATCTCGGCATGACCTTCCTCGACCACAGACCTTGACAACTGGACAACAGTCCCTGGGACAATATCATCTTCTTCGACTGCTGACGCCTAATTCACAAGTGCGTCGGCCTCACTGTTTTGCTCCCGAGGTATATGGTCTAACGACCATTCCTTGAAGCGGTGCAATGTCACCTGTAACTTGTCCAGATACCTTTGCATTCTATCTTCTCGAACTTCGAAGCTTTTTTTCACTTATTTTACCACCAACAGAGAGTCACACTTGGCCTCGATGGCCTATGTTCCCAGGCTTTTGGCTAATTTGAGACCTGAAATCATGGCCTCGTACTCGGCCTCATTGTTAGTCAACCTAGAAGTTTTGATAGACTGTTTGATAGTGCTACCCATAGGTGGTTTCAAAACAATGTCGATCCCGAACCCTTACACATTCAAGGTACCATCTGTGAAGAGGGTCTATACCCCGATGATGTACCCGACTTTAGTAGAAGTTCCTTTTCCACTTCGGGTACGAGGGTAGGTGTAAACTCACCCACGAAGTTTGCTAAAATTTGAGACTTGATAGCCGTTCGGGCTTGATATTCAATATCGTAGTTAGAGCCCTACTTGTTCCACACAGTTTGTATATAGCACAAGTCCTGCTTGCCCAATTAAATTAGAGCCCTACTTGTTCCACATAGTTTTTTCTAAAAAAACTAATTCTATCTTCTACCTAGCTCTGCCGCTTGCATGCATATTAATTATTCCATAGAGTATTTGTTGTCTTTTCTATCAGTATTAACCTGTTTGGCCAAGCTTTTGAAAGGAAAAAGAGTGCTTTTGAAGAGAAACAGAAACAATTTTCGAGAACCAGAAAAAAGTATTTTCTCTCCAAAAACACTTTTGAGAAAAATACACTAAGAAGCAGTTTTTAAAAATTTGGTCAAATACTAATTGTTGCTCACAAGTGCTTTTCAAATTAATTAGTCAAGCACAAACTGATTCACCAAAAATTCTTTTGAAAAATAAGCGCTATTAGAAAAGAAAAAAAAAACACTTATTAAAATAAGCTGATTTTTACAACTTGACCAAATAGGCTATTAGTATCATCCAAGAGCTAACAACATAAAGAATCTATGAATTGCTGGATTGAATAAATCTTGATTGTACTGCCTTGCCCACTTGAATTATTAATAAAACAACAATAAATCTTGATTGTGTATATGGGGTTAGAATGGTCATTTCCACTTGGATAAATGGGATAAGCTAATTTCAGGTAGCTGATGTAAAGCTTATGTAATCTTCTTTGGTTGTATGTTACATAAAGACAGCTGTTTTCACAAGCTCAGGATTTTATTTTTTTTTTAAATAAAGAGGGCTAATTTGGGAATAATATATGAGATAGATAGAAACACATATAAAGCAGCCTCAATCTTTTTAACAACTTATTATACTATTAAGTTATATGAACTTAATGGGATGGTTCTGGTATACAGTTGAAACAACCTTGAAAGCAACAGTTGAAGCCTTCAACTGTTTCTCACAACAGAAATTCCAAATTTCAATAAATTATATAACACCCAAAAGAGAAATCTGACTTTAGTTAAAAGAATTAGTATATTAGTGACAAAAAGAAATTGACAAATTTCATGTGCATGATTTTAGGAATGAAGTGTATTTGGTCAAATATAAAAGGAGAATAGATTTATAGCAAGAGCCAAGAAATGTTCAGAGTAGGCCGTAAACCAACCTCTCCAGTTCCTTAGACATCACGTTTCTTAAAAACTTGTAACTATTTCTGTTCTTCATTCATACTGTCTTTTTTCAATCTTTAATTAGAATTCTCAAAGTAGGAACTGTTTGGCACAAACCCATTCAGATTAATTTGATCAAAGTAGTAGAAAAGAACAAATCATTGGTTATATATAGGGAAGAGTAGAGTTTTAGGTATTAATGGAGAATATTCATGGAGCTGTTGTTAAGGAACTACAGTTGCCTCCAGGATTCAGATTCCATCCTACAGATGAAGAGCTGATTACTTATTATCTGTCTAAGAAAGTTGTGGATAACAACTTCTTTGCCATTGCTATTGGACAAGTTGACATGAACAAGGTTGAACCTTGGGACCTACCATGTAAGCTTTTCTTTTTTCTTTTTTACTTGACTGACAAAAGGGCTGAATTTCAGTGGATCCTGTTTGTTGATTGTTTTTTGTTGTTAAATGTAGGGAAGGCAAAAATGGGAGAAAAAGAATGGTATTTTTTTTGTGTGAGAGACAAGAAATATCCAACAGGGCTGAGGACAAACAGGGCTACTGCTGCAGGTTACTGGAAAGCCACTGGAAAAGACAAGGAGATATTCAGAGGAAAATCTTTGGTTGGGATGAAGAAAACTCTGGTTTTTTACAGAGGAAGAGCTCCAAAGGGAGAGAAAACAAATTGGGTCATTCATGAATATAGACTAGAGGGAAGAATGTCTCTTCAAAACCTGCCCAACACAGCAATAGTACTGATTTTTCCTCTGTTTTCCCCTGTTTTATTCAAGATTCTTAATTCCTCATTCTTTTTTTTTTCCCACTATGCAGCAGAATGACTGGGTCATTAGCAGAGTATTTTATAAGAGCACTGGTGGAAACAAAGTCCATATTTCAGGACTTATGAGATTGAATTCAACTGAAATTGAAACGGGCAATTCTGTTTTGCCAACATTGTCAGATTCTGAATTCAGTCACGTGCACTGCTTCTCCAATTTCGTTACTGCTCAAAAGAGCCAAAAAGAAATGACCAATTATTTCAACAATTCTCTTCCAAATAAATTTGCCTTGAACCAAACTTTACCACCTCAAGGTACCTTACTAAATAATCGTGCTTCATTTCCCATGCAAGATCCTCCAAACCTTGGGAATTCTAGTCAGAATATGAAGAAGGAGAAAGAGATAGTAACTGTGTCACAAGAAACAGGTGTGAGCACTGATATGAATAATGAATTCTCCTCATCAACTGCTGTTGTTGGACCACAGTATCTTGACTATCTTTGGAATTACTGAAATACTTGATAGAGAAAGACAAAATAAAGCAAACAACAGAAAGCAGCCGATGAAATATAACAAAATAGGTATTACATTGTGGAACTATTTGTGTGTGCATAGATTTTTCTATTTTTCTATTATCTCCCCTGCATATCACATAATACTATGTTGATTTCAAGTTTTTCCCTTCTCTTCACTTTTACTTGTTTCTTTTTAGTCACTTATTTGTAAATTTTGCAGCAAAATTGGTCATAAATCAATAAACGACAAGTGTTATGCATATTGAACTGACGGAATAATATCGATTACTCGTAGCATGTGACAGTGTGAGATTAGGTTGGCGCACCGCACACTGAGTTTTCTCAGAAACTACATCCCAGCAGTTCCATCAATCATAAATTATCCTTCAATCGGATATTTTTATTTTAACTTAATTATAAATTTATATTCTGCGACATCTCAGAATGAAAAATAAGAACAACATTGATCAATAATTCATAATAAAGAGAATTAGGTTGTCTGTAAATACATTTCAGCTTGTGTTTGTTCTGTGTTTTTTTGTCTATCAGGATGAGGCAAGGATATTAGGTCTTTCTAATAGTTGACACGTAAGCAACTGGGACCGACACGCTCAACTTTTGGTTGTAAATACACTGCTAAGTGCCAAATAGTATACGAGGTTTAGGTTTCTTCTTAATAACGTTGTCATTGTAGTGGTAGCTATCATTGGCGAACCCAAGTTATTAGAGTGAGTCAAAATATAAAGAAAGAAACTCACTAAAAAATTAAGAGGTGTCATTATATAGTATTTATATATATTTTTAAAAAGACTACCGAGTTAAACAATTTAATTTTCCGACGCTCTTGGGTGCATGTGGCTCTGCCACTGGTAGCTATTATGATCGAGGATGGTAGTGGTGGGTGGTAATAGTTACTAATGTCGGGTGATGGTGATGGTAGTTGTGATTGAGCAAGATGGTGGTGGATGATGGTAGTTTATAATGACAGACAGTGCCAACTATGATTGTTGATGGTTATGGGATGATTAGTTGTGATAGTTGATGTGGATAAATATTGATTGTCTTTGAGAATGACGGTGGTGGAAGTGGTGGGGATGATGAGTAGTGGTAGCCGACAATGGCGGCTATGATTGAGAATGATGGTGGTGGTGGGCAGGGACGAAGCCACCCTTTTCAAAGGGTAGTCAACTGACCACTCTTCACTGAAATATTGCGAAAAATTACACTATGTATATAAGTAAAATACTGATTTAACATGTATAAAATATATAGTGAACACTCTTTATCGGAAATTCCTTTTTAGTTCTTTTAAGTTTGAACACCCTTGGAAATATTTCTGGTTTCGCCACTGGTGGTGGATGGCATGGAGATAGTTGATAATGAACGACAGTTAATAGTGAATATGGGTGATAACATCTTAATGATATTAAGTCTCTGTTATAGATCTTTATTATACAGACCTATTCAGACCCATTAAGTGGATGTGAAGTTAAAAAACAAACACACTTAACAATTATGATCTGAATAATTAAGATTCAGACTTTAAAAACAAATATACTACTGAGACTTGAATGATTAAGATTCCGACCTCCATTAAATACAAACAAATGAGGCCTAAGACTTTCTTGCCACCATTCTGTGGCGACGAGATTTTTCATAATTAGTGTTATGATTTTAAATAGTAAACAAATAATAATTCACTATAACAATCATATTAAAAAAATATAATTAGAATCATATTAATAAAATACAACTCAAAAATAATACTAAATACTCTTTTTTTAATATAAAACATCTGACAATTACTAAAAAAATATAATTAGAATCATACTAATAAAACACAACTCAAAAATAATACTAAATACTCTTTTCTTAAATATAAAACATCTTATAATTACACCAAAACTCATCATTCATTTGATACTGCGAATCGTTCTTAATCAATGTAATTTTGAGAAAGAAGACAAAAGAGAGAAAAAGAGAAAAATACATGAAAAACTTACAATAAATGTCAAATAATTTATTGTTGCATAAAATATACAAATGTGACTTTTGATCTATTATTTTTGTGTTAGGTAAATGCTTAAGAGGCTAATGGTTCAAACCCCGACATGCTCTTCATGTGTAGACGGGAATTAAAAATTGTTAAAACAAATAATGAAAGTACCTGGCTTCGAACTAGTGACCTCTCCTAGGAAAATAAAATTTTCCGACCAAGCTATGTCACTTGACACCGTTTGAATTAAGGTGGATCCGCTCCTGGACGCAATAACTTGCACGAGTTAGTTATTGATATTCAAAGAATGAATTAAGTTTAAAAGGCTTGACCGTAAGGCGAAGTTTTATACTTGTCATGAGGCAAGGCATAAGCCTCGAGGAGTTGGGCATAAGTCCCATGAAACTTTTAATTATAATATTTTTAAATAATATAATTGGAAATTTTTTTTTTAAAAAGGTTAAATTACAAAAAAAAAAAATTTAAAAAATTAATATATATATATATATATATAAACAAGTGAACGATGTATATAAAACTAGTTTTATTTTTAATAGAAACATTTTACTGGATTAACAAGCAACATATCATGTCTGCTACAAGCAACATAGAGTTTCTCGTACTCACAATACTTCCGAAAATATTGAAATATAACAACAAATGAGAAGAAAGAGTAAATGTTAGTACTTGTAGTTCGGGATCTAAATTATTTTTATTCTTTCACACCAGCTTCATCTTATTTATATCAAGAAAACAGACTATTCACTCTATCTCATACAAATATTACATCAACGGTCTTCCGTTTCTTTGGCTCAGGAGGAAGCAACTTCTCAACAGTTATCACATCTTGCCAAGCAACAAAAATTGCATCAGTATTCACTTTTGTAATTTCAAAAGGATAGTTCCTTTCACCTTGGGTAGAATATGAAAGAATAAAAAAGTTAGGGCTAGTATGAGTAAAGCTTTTAATTGTTTTATTTTTTAAGTTTTTCTTTTACTTTTGAGTATTTAGCAAATAGATATTTGATTATTTAGGCTTAAATTAAGAACTTATTAGAAAAAACTTATTTTATCTTGAGATAGTCTTGGCTTACGCCCCCACAAAAAAAAAATACGCCTCATGCCTAGGCAAACGCCCAAGATCGTGGGACACTTTTCGATACTTTCACCCAGGGTTGCCCGGGCATTTTTGCTATGCCCCGCCCCGAAGCTCGACCCGAATTCGCTTTCTAAAATACTGATTACATACCAATTCAAGAATTATTTTAACCTTAATCGTATTTAGCTTATGCGTATATATTCAAATAGATTATACATAAATTAACTGTATTGAGTGTGTTTAGCTGAGAGCCGATATTGCATTTGGAATGCAAATAATACAATGTTTTGAACTGCAAACTAAACATAAAATCAAGTCTTATATTTCGGACTCTCTCATTTTGTTTACAGATACGAATGCTGTAACGAAAAGATAAATTAAGTAGAGATATAGTAGTATGGGTGATCGAACCTTCTTCTGAACAAGGTTTCCTCTTTGCACAAGCTGAATCGGTCTACCTTGGTGCGCAGGGCCCTCGATTCTTTTGGATTTGAGGGAAGTTTCCTGGTCTTCGAATACTCTACATATTTATTTCTCTAATCCAGGTTAAGCTTGTGGAGTTTATCTCGACGTGACCTTCTTCTACTACAGACCTCATGAGTTGCACAACGGCCCCTGAGTTAAGTTCGTCGTCCTTGACCGACGACCCTAAGTTTTAAAGGGTATCGGCCTCACTATTTTGATCTCGAGGCACGTTCTGCAAAATCCATTCTTTAAACCAACGTAACGTTACCTGTAACTTTACGTTTGCTCTTCTCTGACTGCGAACGTCCCGTTAACCTGATTCACCACAAGGAGGGAGTCACACTTAGCTTCGATCACCTCCGCCCCAAGCTTTTGGCTAGTTCGAGACCTGCAATCGTGGCCTTATATTCGGCCTCGTTGTTAGTCAATTTCACAGTTCTAATGGATTGTCTAACTACGTTGCCTATGGGTGGTTTCGGTACGATGCCTAGTCCAGACCCCTTTGCGTTCGATGCACCGTCCGTAAAGAGGGTCTAGTTTCCCGAAGACGTCCCCAAGTTTATCAACAACTCTCTCTTGACCTCGGTTATTAGGGCCGGCGTGAAGTCAACAACGAAATATGCCAAAATTTGTGACTTAATGGATGTCCGGGGTTGATATTCAATATCATACCCGCTGATTTCTACGGCCCATTTGGCCAATCGCCCCGAGAGTTCGGTTTTATGCATTATATTTCGCAATGGGTAAGTTGTCACAACACATATAAGGTGGCATTGGAAGTACGATTTTATCTTCCTAAAGGCGCTTAGCAAAGCGAGTGCCAATTTTTCTTGGTGGGGATATCTAGTTTCGGCCTCACCCAGGTCCGACTAACATAATAAATCGGAAATTGCGTACCTTGTTCTTCCCGAACTAGGAATCCACTTACCGCTATCTACGATACTGCCAAATACAAGTACAATTGTTCGTCTGCCTTTGGTGTGTAGTGGCAGGCTCGATAAATATTGCTTAAGTTCGTCTTCCTTTGGTCTGTAGTGCGAAGTTATTTTTTTTCTCTTCAGCAATGAGTAAAATCGATGTCTCTTATTGGAGGACCTCGGGATGAATCGCCCCAAGGAGGCTATGCGCCCGGTTAGCCTTTGTACGGCCTTCACGTTGTCCACTACCGTGATATCCTCGATAGCTTTGATCTTGTCTAGGTTAATCTCGATTCCTCGGTTGGATACCATGAATCTGAGAAATTACCCGACCCGACTCCGAACGCGCATTTTTTCGAATTCAGCTTCATGTTGTACTTCTTCAATATACTGAAGGTTTCCTGAAAATGATTTAAATGGTCTTCTCCTCGCAGGGACTTAACTAACATATCGTCAATGTAAACTTCCATTGATTTCTCTATTTGTTCTTCGAACATCCGGTTTACTAGGAGTTGGTAAGTGACACCAGCATTGTTTTAACCCAAATGACGTTACGTTATAGTAGTATGTGCCATACTTAGTGATGAAGGAGGTCTTTTCCTGATCATCCGAGTACATTTGTATTTGGTTGTACCCGGAGTAGGCATCGAGATAACTGAGGATCTTGTGGCCAGCCGTGGCATTGATCATGCGATTGATGTTAGGCCAAGGGAAAGAGTCATTGGGACATGGTTTTTTTAAAATCCTTGTAATCCACACACATTCTTAGTTTAATCCCTTTTTAGGGACTACTACGTTTGTTAGCCATTCCGGGTATCTGAATTCCCGAATGGACCCTATTTTAAGGAGTTTAGTTACCCCGTCCTTGATGAAGGTATGCTTGATCCCGAACTGGGGTCTCCTTTTCTACTTCACCGGATGGAATTTCGGGCCCTGGCTCAGTTTATGAGTGGTGATCTCTAGTGGGACTCCTGTCATGTCAAGATAGGACCAAGAAAAACAATCCATGCTAGCTATAAAAAATTGAATGAGTTTTTTCCTGAGCTCGAGAGTTAACCCTGTGCCCAGGTATACCTTTCGATCAGGCAGATGTTCGATCAGTATGACCTGATCCAGCTCTTCGGCTGTTGATATGGTAGCGTTGGAATCTTTAAGGACTATGAAGGATCGAGGAACCCCATAATCATCGTCTTCGTCAATCCCATGCTTATCGAGTTAGGTAGAGGCCGACATCAGTGATTGCTATTTGGCTTCCCGTTTTGCTTTTGAATCTGACTCATTTGTCGGTGAGCATGTTGATATTAGAATCACTTCATCGACAACAAACAGTTCCTTCACGGCGGGCTGCTCCCCGTAGATCGTTCTAATCCCCTCTGTTGTCGCGAATTTTAACACCTGGCGAAGTGTCAAGGGCACAACCCTCATGTTGTGGATCTACGGTCTCCCAAACAGGGCGTTGTATCTCATGTCCCCTTCGATCGCATAAAACTTGGTTTATAGTGGAAATTCCATAAAGCGCGACCCAAGATCCATGATATGGAAACCAAAATCAAAATAACAAAGAAAAAGACATTGTGATGTAAGTCTGTTATTCCTTGCATTATAGGTGTGATGCATCTTGACATCCTAATTTCCATGGTTCCGCTACATCACAAGGAGCAGTTGTGAGGAATAGCCATTCTAGAACAATCATTTGGTTTGGTTCATTCTTTGACTACTCTGCCTCCCCCCCCCCCCCCCCCAAAAAAAAAGAAGAAAGAGAGACTTCATTTCTTCCACCTTTCTTGTATGAGTAGTGAAGAAGTATAGAGCACTTTAGTTGGTTGTTGACTAACGGAAAGCGTGGGAGAGTCTCCTGGATGGTTCCGACTCCGTTCACCGGTAGAATTATTTCTCCCTTAGTAGTTTCACAAGCCATGTTGAATCCGTTTAGCACTCGGCCGCGGGCACAATTTGGTCTTGTAGGTCGAGTTGTTCTACGACCCTTGATCGAATAATGTTGGCCGAACTACCTGGATCAATTAACACACGTTTAAATCGAGTTTTATTCATGAGTACAGATATTACCAGTGCATCATTATGGGGCTGCATGATTCCTTCTGCATCCTCATCGCTGAAAGATAATGTTCCTTCTGGTATATAGTCTCGAGTTTGTTTCTCCCTCGTGATTGATACTTTGGTGCGTTTTAATACCGGACCTTGGGGAAAATCGAACCCCCATATGAATGACGTGCTCAGGTTCTTCTTGTTTGTTTTGCTTATTAAAATCCTTGTTTCTGAAATGATTCTTGGCTCAGCTACTCAGAAACTCCCGAAGGTTCCCGTTGTTGAATAACCAAGATACTTCTTCTCTCAACCGTCAACAATCTTTCATTATGTGGCCATGGGTGTCATGATATTTGCACATTTGGTTGGGATTTGTTTGGGTTGAATTATATTGTAAAGGTCGAGGCCATTTGGTATCTTTGATGCGTCCGATAGCCGATACGTGGCGGCTGTTCGACATTAAAGTTGTATTTTGATAATCGTGGTGCTTCTTTAGGTTCGATAGGCCTGTCGAAGCCGTTCTTGCTCATGAGCCCTCGATATCTCTGGCCTCTATCATTCCTCCTTTCATTTCGTATAGGATTTTTCCCATATCTTCTGCCCAACGATCTCCATTATACAGTTGGTACAAATCCCTGTTCAACCTCAGTTCTCGGTCAGTGTCCCTCTTGATTCTATCAACGGGTCTGATAGGATAAATGGACCCGGAAGGAGTCCCAATCTGGTCATCTTTGACCCTAATCTTCGATTGATACCGATTGTGCACATTGGCCCAAGTAACAGTCGGTATGCTATCAAATTCTGCTTCAACTGCTGTGAAGCCACTAAGCTTCGAACATTGAGTCCTTGGGTGAAAGCTTGAACAACCCAATTGCCACACCTCCTTTTTCACTACCCCCAGATTGATGAAGGGTAATAAGGGAGTTTTTCCAATTAAAGTGACATTATTCCGATTTGGGATTTATTTTAATTTTCAGAGTCCACCCGGATTTTTGACGATGCTCTGGGACACCGTTTTTTTTTTTTTAAAAAATCCCACACCGAGGAAAATTTGACTCTGTTTTGATTTGTCTGCGACCAGAAATCCGAGTAAAGAATTCTGTTAACTCGGGAGAGGGTATTAGGCATTCCCGAATTCCGTGGTTCTAGCACGGTCGCTTAACTATTATTATTTGGCATAAATTATCCGATTATTTAACGTGTTTTAGCCTATATTTAAAACTCTTTGAAATTTAGCCGCTTTTGATAAGTATGGATTTATCTTGAAAATAAGTCACGAGAACGTGCACTTGTTATGCTTTTGAACGTATTAAAATTACGCCACATGAAATGCACCCGTAATCGCAACACGTGATTTTATTATAATTTGAAGTTGGAAACGGGGACATGAGTTGTCGCACCCGAGTGTAGGTTACGTAGTCAAGATTATTATCCTGACGGTTTTATAATGCCTATTTGAGGCGATGTTCGATTATTCTTCATGTTTTCTATTTGAAGGAGCATTATAGTTTCAAGATCAATTAGGACGTTTATGGATTTATTTAGACAAGTCACGATGGCGTGCACTTGTTATTTTTGAACATATGGCACACACGTCACATGAAATGCACCCGTGGTTGCTACGTGCATTTTATTAATTGTTTAGAGTTGGAGGTCGGGGGCATGAGTTGCCACTCCCGAGTGTAGCTTATGGTAATTTTGGGATAATATATTGAAGCTCAAACTAAAAGAGGTATTTTTCTGACTAGAGAATATTATCTAAGATCAAATTTCCAAGCCTAAAGGACAAGATTCTTGGGTTATGGCCATATTTTAGCCCGATTTATCATTTTACTCTTTGACCAATCCTAATTATGACTAATTTATAGGGGGGGTCACTAGTTTAGGAAATTCAGCTAAGTCTTAAGGATCTTTACTTTTCAGTTTGGTGAATAATAGGAAACATGATAATCAAAATGCATATTCATTTATACATACACTAATAAGCATACAAACATTTTATTTACTATTTTGCGGCCTTGAATTGGTAAGCTAGAACTATCTATTGTTCTTTATGAAAACTTTGCAATCTTGAAGGAATGGCATAGCATACAGATTTTACCAGTGCAAACTTGGCAATATTTGCCCATTTTTAGACAACCTAAATACATATCTAAGTCAGGATTTATACGTACTTTTAAAGGTCAAATGTTGATACATCTATTTTGAAAATTTAAAGGATGTGGGATAAATTAAAGGTGTATTGGATCACCAATTCCTATTCATATTGAAGAATACAGAATCTGAAATAACATGATTCCGAAATTCTAGTAGAATTTGCAGGGAGATTTTCGCATATACTAATTCGGATACAAGTTCATGCTTTTGATTAAATTGCCTACTGTCATTAGGCTACTTCTTGGAGAAAATGATTCTAATCTTTTAGCCTGCCTATTCCCTTATGGACCAATAGCCTAGGGAGTTAAACTTGATTAAAGCCTTAATGGGTTGTTTCATCAAGCTGGCCCAATTCTGAATTTAGTAAGAAGAGTAAGAAAACTGAAAATAATAGTTATAGTGTCCAATCCATAACTGAAAAAAAAAATCTATATTATTACATTGTCATTTCACTATGAAATACAAATTTTCTAAAATGAAAACAATAAGTAACGAAATAAAGGGGATACAAACGCTGCTCCTGTGCGAGCCAGCCTTCAGTGGGCTTTGAAATCTATATCTCCTGTCTGTTTTCTTAATCACCAGACGACTAACTTTAACAAACACATCCTAGGCATGTTGTAAGGCAAACATGACCATTATTGGGTTAGGTTTAGTTCTAATCATGCAATAGCGTCAATTTTAAAGGACGGAACCTACTTCTATGTGCTCTTCTTGGAATGAATATGACCATAAAGAGGTCAGATTCAGCTCCAAGGATGCAAACCCATCAGACCCTTAATCATTCAAAACATTATGGCCGATATTCATACAATGACTGGACTATTCTTAGGCATTTCTTAAGATATGAATCTGGCCATTTATGGGTCTAGATTCCTGTCTTAATACCTTTTGTAATGATAATCTAACTACTCTATAATTGTTTATGCATTATTATAGGGTGAATCTGACCATGAGAAGGGTCAGATTCAACTCCCTAACAGTCATTTTTTGGTAACATTTGATTCACACTTGTATTGTGATTTTGATTTTTTATGCATTTTAGAGGATGAACCAGACTATTCAAGAGTTCTGACTCCTCAACTCTACGCCTTCTTTAACCACATGCTTTATACCCTTTAAAGGGTGAATTTCAGCCATCTATACTACTGTTTTGCGCATTATTATGGGGTGAATTTGACCATTGGAAGGGCAAATTCATCTACCCTAGTGCTAATACTAACCTATCTAGGGACTTGCTTTGTTGAATCTCCTTATTGACCAAAGAGACTCAATTGAAAGCATATTTTTTCTGCACACTTATAGAGAGAACCTGACCATAGAGAAGTTCAGATTCTACACCATAGTGCAGCCTTTTTTTTAGGAGGTAGAGTTACAAGTATCAACTACATTTATATACCTATAATCTGAAATAAACAAAATATACAGCAAAGAAATACCAACAACAGGACTACATTTATCACACTCATACATTCATTACAACACCCATATTGTCACATTATATAGAACAGAAGAAAAGAGCTTCAGATATCAAAACAACCAGCTTATAATGAACAGAAGATAAACATTTTAGTCCAACATTTCATTAAGAACTGCTGAATGGATACATACCTTCTTTAAAAATAAAATGGTAGAAAAACTTGACCAAATAAAGGTCAAGTGTAGGCAGTAATCAACAAGAGAAGAGAATTTAAGCAATAGCAAGCAGAAAACCAGAGGAAAAACCAGTACTCAGCAACCAAAAAAAATCTTGAATAGAGGTGCTTAGGAATCCCAACAATCAGACTTCAAAACAGAAGGGAAAAAGAACTGAGAACTAATTCATCTATTTGTAAACTTGTTTTCAAAAGAGAAGTCTGATTTTTCTTTCTAATAATGCTTTTCTTTTTTGAAACCTTTTTTTTTCGAATAGAAAGTATTGCTGCCTTTTTCAGCAGCTAGAAGAGAGTATTTTTTAGAGTGTCCAAAGTCTTCTCCTTTTACTAGGGGAGGGGGTCTATTTATAGGGTATTTTTTGAATGGGATACCCTTTGGGAATATTCCTTATCTAGAGCTGAAAATAGTACCAAATAGTACATAGGGCAGTTGTCAACCTTATCTTTTGGGACAGCTGCCCCCTATTCTAGAACATTCTTCCCTTTTAAAAGACCTTCTTACCCTTATAAATCTGATTTCCTAATATACATTACCTAATGTACCCATTGAAGTCCCTATATTTACCATTAGGTAACCAAGGTTACTTACTTGGGTTTAGTTTAATTAATTAACTCTAGTTAGCTTACTATTGTTAACTACTAGTTATGTTTAACTATGCTTAAGTTAACTAATTAAAGGTTAATTGATTAAATGCCTAGAGTTAGTTTCATACTAATTACCTATGTTTAAGTTAGTTAATTAAAATAGGTCAATCAATTTAACTCCTTAAATGAAGTTAACTGATTTAGTCTAAGTCAATTAATAAAATCAGAAATATTGAGCCTAGGTGAATTATTTATTTTTAAACTTAATTAATTGGTCTTAACTAGTTATCTAAGACTTAGGTCAACTAGGTTGTTAGCTTAATTATTTTACCTTTGGTTAGGTCTACTAATTAAGTGTGACTAATTCCTTATTGCCTAACTAATTTACTTGAATTGACTAATCATTTGAATTAATTAAAAAAAAGTAATTAATTGAACTAATTGGTTTAAATAATTTCAAAAGCGCTTATCTAGAAATTATAGTTAGTTATCTTAATTGACTGATTAGTTTCAAACTTACACTAGTTTTTAACCTATTTGATCTTAGGTGAATCATTTTTAGGAATTAGGCTAGAGAGTAACTAATTAATTAGTAGCCAAACTTTTGTTGTTTTTATCAAGGGTTAATTAATTAATTTCAGATTGATTAACTACTTTAGATTAGTTAGATTGAAACTCCTTAGACTTGGGTTAATTGATTATATAACCTACTTTTAATTACTTAGACCTAATCAGGAGATTTTATCTCATTAGCAATTAATCCTAACTAATCATACAATCAGGCCTATAACCAATTGAATTACGAACCTTATTGGCAATTAAACTAACGGCAAACAGTAATAAGAAACTCAATACCAAGGATCCTTATTTTGATATTTCAAATTACAAACGAACACATGACTAGGAAAATAAACTCCTAATCATATGATTATCAACATTCTAGACGACTAACACTAAACTAAGAAAAAACACACAGAAAAGACTATGGACAGATTCATACTAACAACCATTTTGAACAACTAAAAGGCATGTTGTTTAACTTAAATAACGATGTTAATAGAAACAAAACGTAAATTGATACAAAACAAAACAGTAATCTTAATCACACGTAAATGATTCTGCTCTTCTTCTTTTTTTCAAAAAGGAAAGAAACAAATAAGAAAAAATGAAAAGAATACTAAATATAGAAAGGGGGGGTACCAGCAGAACGATTTTGGCCGAAAAGTTTGTGCTCGCCGGACCTTGGCCGAACTTCTGGCAGGGTTTGAAAATAAATCAAACCCTCATGAATCAATTTCTCTAGTCAAGAGCAATTGACTCATGAAGGTCTGAGCCATTGATTGTCTCTAAATCCGCCGGTGGAGTAATTTAGGGTTTTTCAGATTCTTAGATCTGAAATTCCTCACAAACGGGTGATCTTTTGGAGAAACCAAGGCTGGGACGGGGTTGAGGAGGCTATGGAGATTGTCTGGTAAAATTTTGGTGCCATTTGGTTGAGCTCCGCCGCCGAAGGCGATTTCGGCCGGCGGAGCACGACAGAGGAAGGGTTGGACTAGGGTGGTCCGGTGGCGGCTCCAGGCGGAGCCCGGTGGGTTGAGAGAGAGACTAGAGAGACGAGTTAAGAGAGGGGGGAAGGGTGTTAGACTTAGGGGGAAATGAGGGGGAGGGGGTAACGTTTGGACATATTTATATTTTAGGGCTGGGGAGTTCCCAGCTGTTTGATCAAAATAGATCAACGATAGGGATTATTTCACTTGGGCAAACAGGGTCGTGTTGGGTGTAACGGGGGATGGACCAGGTGAGGGGAAATTTGGGATGGGTCGTTATGGGTAGTGTAGAGAAATATTTTGGGCCTGGGTAATTCCAGCCCAGGTCCGTTTAATTCACTCTTGCTACTTATGATTAATTAAATTAAAACTAAACAAAAATGTGATAATTAGTGCTAACCTAGTTTTTTGTGATGACCCAAAAGGTCATCTTATGTAAATTTAATTATGAATGTGTTTCGAGGCCCCGAAAGCCTCCGGCGATCTCACCGCGATGTGCGTGCGCAGCCCGGGCGCGTAGCCGGAAGCCTTTATGTGAAAACTTGATAAAGAGTTGAATTTATGTTAATTAATTGAATAAAATTGACTTTGGTCAACATTTTCTGTAAAATGGACCCGGATCCCTGATCTGACGGTCCCGGAAGGTCCGTAGAAAAATATGGGACTTGGGCGTATGCCCAGAATCGAATTCCGAGGACCCAAGTCCGAGAAATAAATTTTTAAAGAAAATTATTTTCTGAAAATAATAAAAGGCTTATGAAAATGAACCTTGATGTGAAACCTGTGCTGCCGGGCCCGTATTATGGGTCCAGAGCCCGGAACAGGTTTAATATGTGTTATTTAAGTTATTTGTGAAATTTGGTAAGAAACGGACTTGATTTGACGGGTTTCGGATCAAAATGAGAAATTTAGAGTTAGTGAAGTTTTGAGGATTTTCATAGAACTTGAAATTTGGTTTGGAATGTGATTTTGTGCTACCGAGGTCCGAATGCAATTCCGAGATCGGTAATAGTTCCGTTATGTCATTAATGACTTGTCTGCAAAATTTGAAGTCATTCAAAGTAGTATAGACCCGTTCGGCGCATTGAAGTGAATTCTAGAATTTCTTAAGCTCTTAAGTTGATTCAATTTGGTTTTGGGGTTGAATTTTGAGTTTCGTTGTTGTTTTTCATGTTCCGGAAGTTCGAGTGAGTCCGTATCATGAATACAGACTTGTTGGTGTCTTTGAACGGGGTCCCGAGGGGCTCGGGTGAGTTTCGGACCCCTCGGAGTTAATTCAAAAATACCAGAATTTTTCTGTCTGGTTTTCTTCAGTGCGTTTGTAGGCAATCAGCTGCGATCGCACAAGAGGTTGGACCTGGGGTGGGAGAATGACCTGTGCGATCGCACAGGTCTATCCGCGATCGCACAGGGTATGCTTTGACTGGGCCCTTTTTGTTCTCCGCTATCGGAACCCTCACCCCCCGCGATCGCACAAAGTTGCCTACCCCCCCTGCCTGCTACTCTCTGCGATCGCCAACCTTCAGCTGCGATCGCACTATGCTTCTTGAGGGCCCTGGGCAATTTCCCTGTGCAAACGCACTGGCCCAGCTGCGATCGCATAGTACAAGCAGTTGAGCAGTGTATTTTAATACGGGACCCAGCCCATTTTTCCTCCATTTTCATCTTCCTCCTCAAGGTTTGAGAGCATTTCAAGAGGGTGTTCCACCATTGTCATCAAGGTAAGTTAATTCCTTAGTTTTCATGATTTTAACATCAATTCCTAATGAAATTCCCTTCTAATTATCCTAAAAATTCATAGAAATTGATAGAAATTTAGGGATTTTGGGAAATTATGAATTACTCATTTTTGCCATGAATTCTAGCAAGGACTTGCATAATTATGATCCTTAGACTCCGGGTAATTGATTCCTTCAAGAATTTTCGAAATCCGAACGTGTGGGCCCGGAGTCGAAATTCCAAAAACCTTCAAGAATGCTTAATTTTAGGATTTCTTGTTAATTCTCCTTCTTGAAACTAAAATTGAATCAATTATAACATGTTTGGCTAGTTGTGAGCCGTCGAGAGTAGATTTCGGAGATTCGGGTGCATCCTTGATCCGGGGGGTGATATCGTCACGAGGTGAGTCTCCTTTCTAACCTTGTAAGAGGGAATTGTCCCCATAGGTATCCTATGTATTGTATGTATTTGTTTTGGGGGCTACGTGTGTACCACGTGACGAGAGTCCGTACGTATCGACTACATGTGTTATGTTCGGGTAGTTTAGGACCACAACATGCCTTGTATTCTGCCTTGAAATGACTTCTATGTTATAAATTCTTGCTTGATATATCATTGTTATTCCTGAGTATTTCATTGATTAAATATTTGGAAAGATTTTATAAGTGAAGTAGACTTGATGTTTTGTGTACGCATGTTGTCGCTTTGCCATTTACATCCCGCGAGCGATATATAAATCTTCCTTCACTCTTAGGGGAGCGGGCCGTACGCCATGGCGGATTTTATAGTGCACTCTTGGTACAGGCCGGTCGATCCCCGGCAGTGCACCGAGATTTAATTAAGAATGCACTCGTGGTACGGGTTGGTCGATCCCCAACAGTGCATGGACGAAGTTACACTATGATATGATTATATTGATAGACGCACTCTTGTTACGGGCCGGTCGATCCCCGGCAGTGCGTAGGCAGGATTATTGTTAAGCATGCACTCTTGTTACGGGCCGGTCGATCCCCGGCAGTGCATAACTATTCTTCACTATGATATGATATGATTACATTGATAGACGCACTCTTGGTACGGGCCGGTCGATCCTCGGCAGTGCGTAGGCATGATTATTGGTAGGCATGCACTCTTGGTACGGGCCGGTCGATCCCCGACAATGCATAGCTATTCTTCCTTATGACTCCAGCCTGTTGTCTTATCCTTGTATGTGCATGACTATTTGGTGTTGTTTCCTGATTTATGATTTAAGGCAGTATTGGGAAGAAGAGAAAGTGGAAATTGTCATTTGCTTTCAGTACTTACCTGAAAACCTTGTGTTTACTTCACTGTGATATATTGCTTACATGTCTACTGTCTTCCTTATATTCTGCTTTATGTTAACTGTTGAACCTTAGTGAGTATCGAGTCGACCTCTCATCACTACTTCTTCGAGATTAGACAGGATACTCACTGGGTACATATTCATTTATGTACTCATGCTGCACTTTCTTTTCTTTTCTGTACTTGACTGTACAGGTCTGGAGGCTGGTACGTCTGATTATCAAGCCGGTGCTAGATATTGATAGTGTGGTCATACTTCACGGTGAGTTGCTTTCCCGGCGACTTCCTAGCAGCATTCTGGAGTTTCTTTTGTTATATTCTCTGTCTATTTCATTCAGACTGAGACTCTGTGTATATTGTAGTTATTGTATATTCCGTTGTTTCCAGTGACACTCGTGACACTAGTTCCTGGCACACACGCAGTTTGTATTTTGGGTTTGGGCTGTGTATCTATATATGTGCTTCGGTTTGGCCCTGTGCCTTCATATTTTTATGATTTTTATATCGTATCATTCTAGCATTATGTTAATTGTTTAAAATTGGTAATTTTCGACATGTTTAGATCAGACGGGCAAGAGGATATCATCTAGTGTTTTCTATATTGGCTTGCCTAACTACGTTCTTGGGCGCCATCGCGACCCGAATTAGGATCTGGGACGTGACAATGTGGTATTAGAGCTTTTGGTTCAAGTAGTCTCACGAGTCACGGGCAAACGTAGTAGAGTCTTGCAGATCGGTACGGAGACGTCTGTACTTATCTTCAGGAGGCTATAGTGTAACGACCCAGCCGGTCATTTTGCGTATTAGGGTCCGTTTCCTTAGATAAAACCTTCCATATAAGCTATTCGTGCTTTATGACTTGCGGGAGCAGGTGGTTTAGGATTTGGGGATGGTCTGGGTGATTTAGGAACATTTAGTTCCTTAAGGTTCGCCTAATTGGCCAAGTTTGACTTCGGTCAACATTTTGAGCATACAACCTCGGAATCGAGTTCTGACAGCTCCAGTAGCTCCATATGATGATTTCGGACTTAGGCGTGTGTTCGTCTCGGGTTTTCGATGACCCGGGAGCATT
This sequence comes from Nicotiana undulata, assembly GCA_005239495.1. Classification (NCBI taxonomy): domain Eukaryota; kingdom Viridiplantae; phylum Streptophyta; class Magnoliopsida; order Solanales; family Solanaceae; genus Nicotiana; species Nicotiana undulata. The sequence goes on from ML280171.1 coordinate 41,052, forward strand.
TCGGCGCCCGAAATGGAAATCAGGATTTCCTTATATTTGCAATTTGGCTTGGGACGTGATTTTATGCTATCGGGGTCCGGATGGAATTTTGGGATCAGGAATAGTTCCGTATAGTCATTTATGACTTCTCTGCAAAATGTGAAGTCATTCCGAGTAGTATAGACTCGTTCGGCGCAATGAAGTGAATTCTAGAATTCTTAAGTTCTTAAGTTGATTCGATCTGGTTTTGGGGTTGAATTTTGAGTTTCGTTGTTGTTTTTCATGTTCCGGAAGTTTGAGAGAGTCCGTATCATGAATTCATACTTGTCGGTGCTTTTGGACGGGGTCCCGAGGGGCTCGGGTGTGTTTTAGACCCCCGGGAGCTATGTTAGAAAAATCAGAAATTCTGCTATCTGGTTTCCTTCTCTGCGATCGCAGAAGGTGGGTTGCAATTGCGGAGAAGGATTTTGATGGACTGTTGATTGTTCTCTGCGATCGCAGCCTCCCCTTTGCGATCGCAGAGGTCTGGGTTCCACACCTTCGCGATCGCAGCCTTTTCTCGCGATCGCATTGAGTCGCATCTGGGCCGAGTGAGTTTTTTCTTCGCGATCGCATGACACCTATGCAATCGCATAGTGTCGAGTCTGGGGGTCGGGCACTTTGTTCTTCGCGAATGCAGGATCTCTGCCGCGATCGCAGAGGTCAGGCAAGTTGGTCTTCGCGATCGCAGGCCTCAGGTCGCGATCGCATAGAAGCATTATCTGGGCAGTATATTAAAGACGGGAGTTGGCCATTTTCCACCATTCCCACCTTCTTCCTTGAGCTTTTGGAGACATTTCAAGAGAGCTATTCCACCATTATTGTCAAGGTAAGTAAAACTCCATAATTTTTCTAGCTTTAACATCAACTCCTAGTTAAATACCTCTTCTAAGTCCTAAAATTTATGAAATTGGGTAGTAATTTAGAGATTTTGGGAATCTTGTGAATTATCCATTTTAGCCATGAATTCTAGCAAGAGCTTGCATAATTATGATCCTTAGACTCCGGATAATTGATTCCTTCAAGAATTTTCGAAATCCAAACGTGTGGGCCCGGGGTCGAAATTCCGAAAATCTTCAAGAATGCTTAATATTGGGATTTCTTATTAATTCTCCTTCTTTGAGCTTAGAATTGATTCAATTATACTATATTTGG
>ML280172.1:0-19853 GCA_005239495.1 Nicotiana undulata
TTGATAGAGACAACTAAGTCAAAACTATAGGAAGTTCACAAGAAGGAATTTTACCAACGGGGGGACACCATAACCTTAGACCTTTATCATCATTGTTTACACCTTATTGTTAGTTAATCTTTAGTTTATTATTTCTGTTCAGCTGTAGTAGTATAAACAACCCCAAGTGATATTCACAAAATTTGAGAAAGTTGACTATTGAGAATCTAGTACTCTAAAGACGACAATTGATACATTAATTCCATGTGGGATTCGACTCTGGGCATAATACCCCGGATTATATTTGCAACGCCCGCTTAGTCTTTTAGTAGACATAGTTGAGTGTGATCAATCACCTTTTGTAACTACTCTTGAATCTGTGACAGTTTATTCTCCGTCTTGTCGACTGGTTTGTCTTGATTTTTGCTTCGAGTCATGTTGATTATTCCGAGAATCAATTGCTCTGATACCAATTGACGCAATCAGCGAAGGTCGCAATGGGATTTGTTAGTTTAGGAGCTAAGCTCGAAGAAGATGGTAGCTGGTTCGGGGTAAAATCGAGAAAAATAGGTGAAAGAGATATGAGAAGAGAAGAGAGAATATAATGATCTTATTTCATTAATGAATTCAATTACAATGCGGCAATGTATTTATATCACAACTATTGAGTAACAAATGTTGATTTCATTCTTCTACAGTGCACTTCCTAACTAACTATACCTAACTCCTCTGACAACTGCAATTAACGCAATGCCAACTGCAACGCTCATCTCCCCGGTCCATTTTTAACTCTAACAATCTTATACTTGCATCGTTGGACGTAAAAACATATTAAAAAAATCAACGAGTGCCTGAGTGATGTAGAAAATGTTTGGTCTGAATAACTTATGGAAGAAAAAAGGTTGAATTGTAACTGGAGCAAGAGTTTTACAAGGGGCGTGTGGGCAACAAACGAGCGACGCGTTGGGCAACGGATTTCTTAAAGTTTTTATAGTTTTCACGGTGGCGATGCCATGTTGGCTTTGACCCATCAATGATAAAAGAAATTGCCTCTTTGTTGTCATTGATGAACTGTAGCTGCCGGTCCCAACATGCTGACAGACACGATTTTGGTCATACTGCGTAACTCACACGTATGGTTGCTATTGAAAAATTAATTGTTTTCTTATAAAACTAAAATTACATAAATATTAACCCCATCCTGTTTAAGAGAAAAATAATTAAAATTTATAATCTATGAACTGTCATAGATAGTTGTATATAATTTTAGGGAAAAAATTTAAAGTTTAATTATTAAGATTAAATTAATTTCACTTAATTATGGTCTAAATTTGAATCATTCACAGTTCAACTAATTAAGTGTAGTTGTTTTTGTTTTCTTTCACAACCACTAAAGTTCTTAATAGATTTTAAATCATTTAGAACTTGTACATACTTTTCAAATTATTAAGACACTAACTTAAGAATTTATTAGTGTAAATGGAATAATTAATTACTATTCTATTTAATACCACCGCCGACTATGTCAACTACCAATCACCTTGCCAACAATTTACTATTAATCTCCACTATCATCAATGAACAACCACCTCCATCATAACCTACTAATACCAACCACTTACACAACTAACCTCTATTACACAACTACCACCACTATTCATATCCATCACTAGTTATTACCACCAACTCTCTTTACTATGAGTCTCTATCGTATAATCATCACCATCAACTATCATCACATATTTTCATCTTTAAACTATTATCCTATCACGATTACCATTGCGAATCTCCCTCCACTAACCATGACCAGTTCGCCACCACCATCAGCAAAGAATAATTTATATGTTTTCATATTTTTTGTGGATGTAATATTTATTATTATTTAATTTGAATGTTATATTTTTTAGTTTTTAACTCAAAATAAATTATAAATAATTAGATATTGAAAAAGCAAAAAAAATAATGAATTATCTAGCATTTAAATATAAATTCAATTCTTTAATAGCCATAAATATATTCAATTTCAAACATCTTTTATTCTTAAAAAAACAAATAGGGTGGTACTCACTCCCTTTATATACATACACATAATAAGACACAAATCGCATAATAAGACTATCATAATTATCGGATCAAATGTGTTTACAGGTCTTTGCAAATTTATTTTTAGTTTTGTGATCATATTTTTTTTATTGAGATATTTGTTTTTAGACCTAAGAGATCTAAAAACGATACTTTCTCAATTTCAACATTATAAATGGCCATGAAGGCCCATTCCCTCCATAATTATCACTACTGCAAATGTTTTTTTTTTTTTTTTTTGCTTATGCTGATTTTCTTTATTTAAAACAAATATTGCTTTGATAATTTACGTCTTAAATAAAATTAAAAAAACAACACTGAACTCAAATTATTTATAGCATTTTACATTAAAATTAATTATGGATGGATCTTTCCTTTTATTTATACAAACTCATCTTTGGGCCCGTTTGGCCATAAGATAATTTTTACCTTTTTTTTTTGTGAAGAAATTTTACTTTTTATTCGTTTTCAGTATTTGTTCATGAAAATTTTAAATTTCACATGAAGTTGAATTTCGGAATTTTTCGAAAATTTAAAAAACTTCAAAAAATATTTTTTTAAAGTTTTCACTTCAAACTCACAAATATTCAAAAACAACTCCAAATTGTATTCATGTTCAAACACCACTTTAATTTTTAAATATCATTTTTACTTTAAAAGAATTTCATTTTCCCGGAATTTTACAATTCTTATGTATAAACTCCCACTTTATTTGAGCGAGGATTTGAATCAAAACCAAACAAAAGGAAAAACTGAAACTTGAAATTACAAATTGGTCACTCTTGTGCTATTTACAACTCTTAGAGGTGTTATCATATCATTCCAAAAAGTTGAAGGGGTCAAACTATAACTAGAAGTGTACTGTCTCCATTTCAGAGAGACGGGAGTTGTGAAGTCCGAATTCCGATTATCGAACGGAGCCGCCGGCAAGAATTGCTTTGGGCGAATCATCTACAGGGATATCGCAATGGGATACGTGCAGGAGGCCCGAGAAAATCACGTCAAGAAGAAGGTCGAAGAAGGTACATTTGATCTTAAACCCCTAATTAGTCATGTATTGTCATTTGTGAAGCATCAAATAGGTGTAGAATACAGCCGCTACTTTGTGGAAATGAATGCCATTTTGGTACAAATGTATATATTGTAAAAATTGCTCATATTTTATGCAGTTCAAGTCGAGTCTCAAATGTGAGCTTCAAATGGCAAAAAACAATTGTTTAATCACCTCCATATTCCGCAATTCATTTTCCACGTCTGTTTAATTTTCTAATTAACCATTTGGAAAGCTGGAGTTGTAGGCCTAAGTTCTGTTTGAGTAAATTTTGTTGGCATCTTAATGGTATGAAGCAGAAGGACTACTTGCTTATATATGACACTATATGTCCGCAGTTCTCCTTAGAGTTTTATTTGTTTCATTGGTTTTATATTGCTTATCAAGGACATAATCTCCTCCTCCATTGTAGTTTTTCCAGTTAAAGAATTTATAGGAGGTTGCAAGGTTGTGTGGAATTAGGGTAAAATTACCACTATAGATTCAATAAGGAGGTGATGGGTGAGAATCAGGGAGAGAGAGAGAGAGGACAGGAGGCAAAGATGGAATCTGCTCCGCCACAGTACACCTTGTCTACAATTGCTTCACTTTTTTTTTTCTTTCCTTATTAGGTACATTTCTTCAGTTTAGGTATGGATTCTCACGTGCTCTTGTAAAGAATGTGAGTGGCTGGCTATGACGTCGGGATTAAGGCATCATAGTTTTAATACATAAACTTTACATTGTGACTGCAAGGAGGAGATGAAGGAAAAACAATAACCAGAATATTTGTAAAGATTAATAAAATTGCAGGGAGAGTGCACGGTTAGTACTGAGCAGGACAGATTGCTTGCCAGGGATGCAAGGTAGTGCTGGAAAAGAATTATTGCAGGGGAAGCCAGACCTGCTAAGCAGCCAGCACCCCCTTTGCCATTACTAATATACCGTGATTAGGGTGGTTTGAGGGGTCTTAGGACGACTTATTATAGAAATAGAGTGTGGGTAAGAAATGCAGTGGGCTTACTCAAAAATATGTTTGATTTGGTAATTTGTTTAGTATAAGGTGCAAACTGGCTTGTTCTGACAAATTGAAGGTAGATTTGTTAGGCAAGACTCCATGTAACTAAACCTAATTAGCTTAAAATCCATGGGAGAAAAGTTCAAGAAATTTGCTTAGATAACAGAAACAGTCTTGTTATAGGATAGAGAAATTATCAAGTTTGTATGCCTCTGTTACTAAATGAAGAAGAAAGATGATTTTCCACTTTCAAGCCTTTAAAATATAATTCGTTGGTTGTGGGTATTCTTGTGCTGTCCATTATTGATGTTCATCAAGAACACTCTATATCATCTTCAACCGTCCACATTAAGTGCTTTGTTTGTTTCTCTCTGTAATTGTTTCCTATAAACGTCGAGGAAGTTTTCGTTTTGTTAGGGTTGTTATTGGTTTAGAGTCCTATTCATTCTTTGTGGTCATCCAGAAGCAGAGAAATAAAACAACAACTACTAGCAAGTCGGATCCGCTATTTGAATCATCATTGTCCATGTTAGCGCCCAATTTTGGTTTAGATTGAGATGTGCCAAGAATATCTGGTTGCTTTTGGTTTTTGGTGTCTTCACATGTGATGCAAGCAGTTGTCCTTGCTTGGATCTGGACGCTCAAAAGAACAAAGCTTTAAGTTCACTTTTCCAACTTATGTCTTGCCTTATTATTTGGTCCCACAGAGTTGGATAAAAGTTTTCCATTCATTCTTTCACAAAAGCTTTGTGTTACCCGACAAATATGACTTATATTTATGCCTTAAATGACGGTTCCCTTATGTATTGTCGTCCGCTGTTTTTCAGCTACTGTCACGCAAATATAAATTTATCTTTCAGTCATATTCCTTAACTTGAATGTTTTATGCATCAATAATTCAGCTTTGCGCAGTAAAATGAAGCAGAAAGCACTTCAACAATGCAATCACTACACTGCAAAGTATGCTGAATGTGCCTCAGGAAGAACATTATCTGTTGTTTGGCAGTGCCGCAAACAAGCTAAAGAATTAAATGGGTGCCTCCATCAGTAGTATGCTCCTCATCTTTGATTCAACTTGTCCTTTCATCTTTAGTTACGTCTAAATATGTTCAGCAACTATTTGCTCTCATTTTGGTTATCATTACATATTTTTCTTCCATTAGCTTGCCTGAAATTTTCCCACGATCTGATGAGAGATTTTCTTTGAATAAGTCCTCTAGAGAAACTGAGCTTAACTGCAAGGTTCAAATAGTTATGTACCCAAATGTGGATACTGGAAGTTCGAGCTGACAAATCTTCTAACAATCAACTTTGCTCATTATCAATGGGCTATGTTGCGTGGACTCTCCAAAACAGCTGCCGCACCCGTGTCGGATCCTCCAAAAATAAACTATTTTTGGAGGATCCGACACGCACCCATCGATATTTTCGGAGAGTCCGAGCAACATAGTCGATGGGTGATCTTCTGAAAACTTAGACTGCTTATTTTAGAAGCATTGTTCATGACAGGTGTGTTAAAACTTAAGATAAATCATAAGAGGCTTATTACCTAATAAAAATTAAAAAAAAAAAAACTTAAGATGCACTCAAGCTTAGTCCATGGCATCCCTTTGAGATAAGCTGTGACTAAGCTAGTAAATTGATATTTTGAATATGTTTGACATTTTGAAAGTATGGAGTGGTTAGAATTAAGTTATTTTTATCAATTATGTCCTCAGGTTTGAACTAGACTTGCAACCCAAAGCAGAAAAAACCCGAAAGAAAAAAGAAGTTAACCGTGGGTATTGGGTGGGTTGGGGGGCAGAACATGTAATAGGGGTAAAATTATTTCTTTTACCCGTAATTCGAAGGGGAATTTCAAGCTTATAGGCAAAATTTTATTTCGAACCAAATGTAAGTGTATTAGAGACCATCATCTAATCCTCAGCCACTCAATGAACAAACCAGAGGCAGGATAAATGATTTCCGAGGACTGTACCCCTTTATCTCTGCGACTAAACTAAATCCTTTGGGCAGTCAACATGTTATTGTAATATTTTAGCACTTAAATTTCGTGATGCACTCTGATGTTCTATTTCCTTCCCCTTGTTTCCTGTTCATGCAGTACAAATGACTCTGTTTTGGAAGAAATGAAGAAAGAATACATGCTTCAACAAGACGGGAAGGAATCACCTAGAGCTTGAGTTTCACTTTCTTGGTTCTTTCAGTTTGTAGCTCAATACGTTGTCATTGTACTACTTTCTGCTCAGTCACGTTGTACTGGAATTAGAGTGGTAGTGAGTACCAGCATAGGTTGTTCTGGTGTTTATGAAGAAGAAGAATCCTTGCCTTTTTTTTTCTTTGCTTGAAAAGGAATAAGTGGGCTTCGTATTATGCACTTCATTTCTGGGATGAGATTATTATATGTTGCTCCAGAGTTGGGATTTCGTTAATTGTGACATTAGTATCCAGGTCAGCTCGAATGTACTTCTGCTAATACAGTGGACAGTCTGCTATGATCAAAGTTTGAGCAGATGGATTTACATAGAGTGTCTCCAAAATAGCATGTGGATTGGTCTTAAACGCTAATACAAGAAAATATAGCTAGTTTGACAATTTTCAATATAGATTTGTGTTCAAACAAGTTATAAGCTACGACGACGAAAATAAGGAAACAATTTTATCATCGTATTAATACATGTCGGATACTTGGACATGAAAAGAAATGGCTCTCTTTGAGAAGACGAAGGTGTGTTTGGCAGAGGGAAAATGAAAAACAATTACTATTATAGACCTATGTTCTTATCACGTGCAAGATGTTCCTAGAAGTCTAGAGGGACCCTTTCTGAATATGAATTGAAAAACATTACATGCATCTCTTGATAGGAATGTATCTAAATAAAATACTAGAAGCTAAATTAATCTTTACTAACAAGCTAAAAATCTTCGATAGAAGTGTGAGTTTTCTTAGCACAAAGCTTTTCCAACTCCTTTGCAACTTCTTCAATTTCTGTATCTCCTTTGGCACGAACCATTTCCTTCATATCCCTTGCCTTTTGCCTTACAAATTCACCTTCCTTCTCCACCACCACTTGGTTAATTATGGCCGCAACTTCCTCTCTATGAAGCTTTGCGTTACTGTCTCTCACAACTTCCACAGCAATACCAACCTCTTCAACAAGCCTAGAATTAACTGGTTGATCAATATGCATTGGCATAGCGATAATCGGAACACCATATTTCATGCTTTCCATTACAGAACTCCATCCACAATGACTCACAAATCCGCCAATACTTGAATGCTCCAAGATTTTTGCTTGTGGTGCCCATCCTTTAAAAACTTTTCCTCTATTCCCTACCCTATTGAAAAACCCTTTAGGTAGTGCCTCTTCTAATTCAAGATCTTCCCCTTTTTGGAATCTTATAGGCCAAATAAAATTCACCTTACTATTTTCCAACCCACAAGCAATCTCCAACAAATCTTCTTTGGACAAATAATACTCACTTCCAAAAGATACAAAAATTGTGGATTTCTCCTCTTTTTCATTCAACCATGCTATTAACGCTGATTCTCCATCATCAAGAGTAGGTTCTTGAACTAATGGACCAACAGGTACAACTCTTTTCCCAGTTAAATTAGTGATATAATCACTATACTTACCCTCAATCTCCTTAAAACTTTTTATCAAAACAATATCACTAGATAAGTAAAAACAATCTCTAACTCGCTTTTTATCTTCCTCAAGCTTTTCCACAGGCATAGATGATTCATCTTTCTCTACACGAGCCATCTCATAGTCACGATAATAAATAGACGAGAAGGGAAATTTTATACCTGGCTTGTTGAACTCATGCAACATATACGATGTCATTGTCGAGCTGCTACTAATAAATTCAACAGCAGGGATTTTTAACTCAGCAGCAGCCATTGGAGCCCAAGGTTGGAGAAAATCATAAATCAATAAATCAGGTTTTAGGGTTTTCAATATTAGGCTAAAATCAGGACTGGCTAAGTCAAAAGCTTCTTTGAGAGCGTTCATAAGATGAGGTGGGAGACCATTGGTGGTGTGGTGACAAGGAGGAAGGTTAGGTAAAGTTTGGAGATGAAGTTCCAAGAATTGGATTGATGGTGAAAATTCTGTGCTAAGTTTTTTCTTAATAGAGCTTAGGTTTACTGGCGTAGAACACAAGTAAATAGTGAAGTTTCTTTGGCTGAGCTTTTTGGCTAACTCTAAGAAGGGAGAGATATGACCATAGCCCAACCATGGAAACATCAAAACTCGAAGTGGTTTTTGATTATCCATAAAACCATTCATGATTTCTTGAAAAAGAAAAAAATTCTTTCTCAAACTTACTTCTTCTCAAAACTTTTTTGCATGCAAAAAGGGATTGATATGGAGTTATATTTATAGTTTATCAACAATTTCATTGTACGGTAAGTTGGAAAATATTGGAAGATCTATAAGTGTTTAATGCACAAACACGTAGAAGGAAAATGCGACTATATATTTTTGGTATACGTATATTATCTGCATGGTTCACTTTCCTTTTGGGTTGTTCCACTTTCTTGTATTTCTTCCTCTTCCTTTTCAGTTTCTTTTATAACTGGATTTCTTTTCCTTTTTTATTTCTGGTAACTATGCTAATTGGGAACCTATAGTAGTTATTATGTTTAGGTGGTATACTTATCTCTTATGTACCCAAAATAAAAGGTATAATTAAGACGTACTCTGAAATCAATCCATAGATATAAATGGAACCCTAGATTCCCAAGTGTTTATATATGGCCAAGATTTGAAAAAAGTAGAAATAATCTTTTCTTTTATATTATGTCGTTTATCATTTCTCAAAGCTTTAAAGTTTATTTTTCATTAGCTAGTCTTTTTTATGTGGCCAAGTCGGATTTCTTTCTTCGGACAAGCCAAGTGGGATGAAAGAGTTGAATTATGCATCCAATGAGAAAAAGTTAGATAAGATTTGAACTAAAATTATAATACCGAGAAGAGCGAAAAAAAAATACCCCGTTACACATAAGGGATAATAAGCTTATTACCTTATAAATTAATTAATGTAACTTTTTACACAAACTGCGAAAGAAAATTACCGTCTTTGCCTATTGTACGTGGAAGCCAAAAGAGAATGTGTGGTATTATGAGTCAGAAGATCGAGAAAATTAGGTGTAATTCTCCTATCTATCTCTCTCTCTATATATATATATATATATTGTTTGTAAATTTCAAAAGTTTAAGAATCGTTTTATATCATAAATAAAGTCTACAACTAAAATGCCATTTTAAAAGACTTACTTATATCAAGAAACTCGATTATATTCACGTAAATTTAATATTATTTAGAGAAGTTAAAAGATCTCATAAAATATCTTGTTGGAATACTTAATAATTATGGAGTTTGTTATTAATGCTCAATATTCCAAACAATTGTAATAACTAATTTAAAAGCTTTAAAACTCCCTTCCTGAGTCGATGGTTTATTGGAAACAACCTCTCAACCTGTATTAGGTAAGGATAAGGTCTACGTACAGACTACCCTCCCCAAACTCTACATGTTGGGAACATATTGGGTTTGTTGTTGTTGTTGTTGTTGTTGTTGTAAAAGCTTTAAAAACTAATATAATATATAATACTATTATAGTGAAATAGTCTTCTATATATTTTTAAATATTATAATATAGAAGAGTTTCAAAGAAATTAGAATGTATACAAGTATTAAAGAAATTTAAAAAAACTTCCATATTATCCAAAGCCAAAAATTAAGTTGACTTTATTGTTACCGGGTTCGGATTTCGATATCGAAACTTAGTACAAGCTTATTACAATATTTATAACTTGTCTGCATAATTTCGTGCAAAACGGAGTTGATTTGACGTGATTCGTACGTCTGGTTGAAAAATTGCATGTTCTTAAGTTTCATTGAAAATATCATTCATTTTGGTGTCCGATTCATAGCTCTAGGTGTTATTTTGGTGTTTTGATCGCACGAGCGAGTTCATATGATGTTTTTGGACTTGTGTGCATGTTGGGTTTGGAACCCCGAGGGCTCGCGTGAGTTTCAGTCGTGTGGCGGAGTGTTGAAGGAGTTTGAACTTTGATGGTACTGGTGCACACGCCTTAGACCTCACAATTTCGAGGCTTGGTTCGTATTTGCGATAATACAAGGCCTCTGTCAGGTTCGCATTTGCGAACAACTTCTTCGCAATTGCGAATGGGGGCTGGGACAACAGGGATCACAATTGTGATCAATTGGTCGCATTGGCGAAGCTCCAGTGTTCGCATTTGCGAAAAAACCATCAAAATTGTGATTATAGCAGAGATGTGGGCTTCTTCGCATTTGCGAAGCATCTCTCGCATTTTCGGGTTTCGCATTTGCGAACCCCAAGTCGCAATTGCGACATCTGCACCTGGACAAAAGAGGGGGAAAACAGGATTTAGCTCATTTCTTTCGAACTCTCAACCCTAAACTTCCTAGAAGCGATTTTCCCAAGAGATTTTCTTCCTAAATTCATTGGTAAATGACTTAAATCTACTTCTTTTCAACTGCCCATTACATTTCATAAATTTTCAAAATCAAATCTACGAAAAAGGCCTAAAAATGTCACTCAACTTTCAGAAAAGGCCTATCCATATGTCATATGTTAAAAAAATACTCATTACATACCACTGCCGTTACACATTTGGCTCACTTATGCCATCAATATCTCAACCGGCTGCTATTATTCAACAAATTACGGACTAGCTCTATCAGCGGGCCCTTTCTTTTGCAATACTTAAAAGAGTCTCTCATGGCCCAATTATTATTACAGCGTTCTCTACCATAGAATTCGGACTTCGGCCTGCCCAAATGATGTTCAGCGGTCTCTACCCAAGTAGCTGTGGCCCATGATCCATAGGACCCGAAAGCAGTCAAGATAAAAAGAACGAGGGGAAGAATCGACGAGGCGAGTGTTCTCGAAGAGAAAATCGTGATGGAAAAAGCGTGAGGAGAATTCTAAACTCGAGATGTTAGAAGGTGCAAAATCAACTAACGACACACACAAAAATTAAATTTTTTTAAACCCCAGAATTTCCACGTGTAATGTCCTCATTCGTCCGAAATAACCCATGCCCCACACTATTTTAACCTGAGTTATATCTATTAACCCAAGCCCCCACCGGTTAACTTACCCCATTAATCAACCCAACCCCAACCAAACCCAACCCGACCCATTCCAAAATCCCCATTTCCGGTCATCTTCCCCAAATCACAGTTGCAAGAGTGTTGATTTAGTATCTTTCACATCTCTTAGCAAGTGCTCAACACTTGTCAATTAGAATACATGGTAAGTAAATTCGCAACGCCTATACATGTTGAACTGCCATTTGCAATGGAGAAGATTGGAAACTGCTTACAAATTCAAGAAAAAGAACAAAAGTATTAAGTTAAAATTACATAAGTAAAACACGGTAAATTATAGAATAAAAAGACAAGCTTGGAGTTGTACCAATTTCTTCGACTTCGTGAGCAGCAATTTCTGAAGGTACATGCATAAATACCTTCTGGCTTTTTTGAGTTGCATTCTGCAATTGCAACCGTATAGCACATCAAGTTCATTGCACAAACAGTTTATGAATATCATCAAGCACCAAACCCTTTAGAAACAACTAACTACTAATCTAGGTCGTTACCTCTTTAACTTCCTCAACTGCATAGTATGCCTTAGTTGGTATTCCTAGCTCCTTGGGCTGGACGTCAATTATAACCAAGACTGGAGTGGGGACATAGCTGCAACAACTACTAATCTAGTTGGTTTTTGTGATTTGGGGAAGATGACCGGAAATGGGGGATTTTGGAATGGGTTTGGTTGGGGTTGAGTTGATTAATGGGGTAAGTTAACCGGTGGGGTCTTGGGTTAATAGATAGAACTATGTTAAAATAATGTGGGGCATAGGTTAATTCGGACGAATGAGGACATTACACGTGGAAATTCTGGGGTTTAAAAAAATTTAATTTTTTTTGTGCCGTTAGTTCATTAATGGCATAGGTGAGCCAAATGTGTAACGGCAGTGGCATGTAATGAGCATTTTTTTAAACGGATGGCATGTACAAGCCGTTTCTAAAAGTTGAGTGGCATTTTTAGACCTTTTCCGATCTAAGATTATCATGGTAGAAATTAGGGATTTGAGTACAATTAAGGATTTTCTTAAAGTTGTGATTTAGACCTCGAATTTAGGTTGGATTTCGAAACTAATTACATAACCAGGCTCGGGGGTGAATGGGTATTGAGTTATGGTCCAAATCTCGAATTTTGACCAAGGGGATCTGGGATTGACTTTTTCCAAAACCATTAAAGATTGAATCTTTTTCACTAACTAGTAGTTTCTAAAGCTTATTTTGAATTGCTTAAATGATACTTAGTTTGATTCGATTGGTTTGGAGGTGGATTTTAGAGGAAAGGCCCCAATTGAGCTTTGATTTGATTGTGGAGCGAGGCAAGTGTCGTGGTTAACCTTGACTTGAGGGATTAGGACCTGTTTGCCTATCTGCTGCGTGATTAACTTGTGGGTACAACGTATATGTGAGGTGACGAGCATTTATGCGTTGTTGTTGGGATAAAGCATGCGGATGGAACTTGTTTCCTTGTGATTTATTGCCTTTTATTTATGATATCCATGCTTAAATTAGATTATTACTTATTTGATTATTTCTCCCATGACTATTGCCTAATTAGTAATGGTTGAGTATTTTGAAAATTGAGGTTTGGTATCTTATTGTCATCATATTTGAGGTAAAGTATATTCTCTACGCTATTTATCTCCAGAATTTATATTGTCTTTACTACATGGTAAGGGAGAGTGTTAAAGCACGAAAGGTGATGTCGTATCATTGCATTATTTATTGTTCTTATCTCCTTTTATTTATTGTATTTATTATTTATATATAAATTAAGTGTAAAATTTATATAAGGTAAAATATTAATGATTTTAAAGCTTTAAAACGTTAGAATATTTTATACAGTTCAAATAAGGAAATATTTATTATACAAACTCCTAAACGTTAGGGAATTAATTAAACGACTATCTCTAAATATTAGAAAAATAATGAAATGACTATTTTATCCAGTGTTAGCTCTATTTTTAAAGGGTTAAAAAAGCGAACGATATTTTACTAAAGGCTTTCGTGCTTTTAATATAGTATACATAGATATAAATTTTTAAGGAAATAATAACACTAAATTCTTACAATTCACCTTGTTCTCGTTCCAATAGAATCTTTAGAATTTTAAAAAAATACCTTTTCATTAGAATCTATGTATGTATATTCCCTTAATCTATTTGTATATATTTCTGTTCCAAAAATTAGAAGAGTTTACCTTTAAATTGGATAACAATTAATTTTGTACGAGGTTTTAAGGATACATTGATTGATTATATTCAACACAAATAATTAAAAATATTAGATAAACGAGTTAATGATAAAATAAACGATTAAACCAATTATAATGTTATGGCCTTGACCGAACCTAGGTTGAACAGTAATTTCGTCCACGATGGAACCCTTGGTTCTAGCCCAGTTTGGGTGAAAAACATAGCAATTAAATAAGAGCTTTTGCAGTAGCTAAAAAGCAGATAATGAGTTTGTATTGTTTTGGTTCACGTGTTACAATGATGTCTTACAAAAGTAAAACCTCTCATTTGTATAGTACGAGAGTTTCATCCCTAGTACAAGTCTAAAAAGTATAAAAATCTTTCTTTTCTCGTTAATTACGGATCCGTAATCGACATCGAGCGAAATCTGCGCCATGATATTCAGTTAGGTACGAATATCACGGCCCTCTATCAGCCGTGTATAACCATTTACCGTATTTTCCGAGCTCTTAGAACTCGTTGTGGGTCCGGGGAGCGTTGCTCTATCATACCCGGTGACGAACACATCGTTCACCTTTCATGGATCTCGATACGAAGGGTCAGATTCGATTTCAACCTCGTGCGTCTAAGCTCTTCTTCCGTTTTCTTCGCCGGGAAATCAGGGTACGCCTTATCCCCAATTTTACCCGTATACAAGAAGCTTTAATACCACTTGACATAATTAAGTCAAGAATAATTACACTGACCAACGCAAGGAGATAAATCAACGAAGAAGAAACAAAGTTTTTGAGAGAAAAAATAGGTCACAAACTTCTCTAAAATCCTGAAAGGTTGTATATCCAAGTTGCAGGTGTAGCTTCTATAGAAATAGTTATAACTAGTGAAATTTTCACACATCACATAATTATTATAGATATTAGTGAATTTAGTCAAGATAGAAGAGATTAATCCATTCATACATATGCATATAAAAATAATCTTACTTATATGTTCGTATCAATTTAACTCAACATAATTCTTTATATTGATGAAATCACACACGCATACATACAAGAGAAAGGAAAAAATTGGAGTAAAAGAGAATGGTAAAGTGAATCATCCTATATATTTTATTACTCTAACCCTTCAATCGTAGACCGTTTTTGGACCATTTAGTCTTTGATAAATGGATATTATTTGTTCTATATTCAAGGCAGACTATCTAGCTATAATTTGTTCACAATCTCTTATCCGATTTTACGTAAATTTATATTTTATACTTCATCTATATCAATTTATGTTTTATAATTTTCGATAGTCAATCTTCTTAATTAAACCAAGAACCCAAACATAGAATTTTTAAAGTTATAATTTGTCTTTGAAAAAAAATAGACATGAGTGAAATTATTCCATTCTGTACGATTTTAGTGGTAGTGAGGAAATTAGAAGCAAAAACTTTAAAAAGTCATCCCATTTCGCCTTCTAAAGATGTTGAAAATATTTGGATAATATAATTTTAGACTTACAAATACTTCTTTTCAACCTTCAACTTCATATTTGGAAGGAATTGGGGCTTGGAGTGGCTTACTAGCTAGTTTGTTAACAAAGAAAATGTGTGGAGAATGAGTGAAGCTAGTTTGATGATTTTGTTGTATAAAAATAGAGGTAATATCAGAATTGCAATAACTACATAATTCATTCACCTTGTGAGGAGATTGGTGGAGCAGTATAGGGAGAAAGACTTATATATGGTGTTCATTGACCACGAGAAAGCCTATGATAAAGTCCCAAGAAAAGTCCTATATGGAGATGTATGGAGGCTAGCGGTGTTCCAACAGCGTACATTAGGGTGATTAAAGACATGTATGAGGAAGCGAAGACTCGGATGATGACTGCGAGATGAGACTCTGATCATTTTTCAGTAGAAATGGGGTCGCATCAGGGATCAACTCTTAGCCCAATTTTCGTTTGCCCTACGTTGGATGTGATGGCGCGACACATACAAGAAGAGGTGCCATAATATATATTATTTATTGATGACATAGTTATGATCGACGAGATGCTAGGCAGATCTAATGCTAGGTTTGAAATTTGGAGACAGACGCTTGAGTCTAAAGGTTTCAAGTTCAGTAGGCCGAAAATAAAGTACTTGGAGTGCAAGTTAAGTGAAGTGATACATGAAGCAGAAGTGGACGTGAAGGTTGATATTCAAGTCATGCCCAAAAAAGATAGTTTCAAGTATATTAGGTATATTATCCAAGGGAATGGGGAGATTGACGAGGATGTTACTCATCGTATTGGAGTGGGGTGGATGAAATGGAAACTCGCTTTAGGGATTTTGCGTGATAAGAATGTGTCACCTTGACTTAAGGGCAAGTTTTACAGAGTGATGGTTAGACCGACTATGTTATACGAGACTGAGTGTTGGCCCGCCAAAAAGCTCCATGTCCAGAAGATGAAAGTAGTTGAAATAAGGATGTTGAGATGGATGCATGGACATACCAAGAAAGACAAGATTAGGAATGTAGTTATTAGGGACAAAGTGGGAGTGGAGGACAAGTTGCGGGAATCGAAGCTGAGATGGTTCAGGCATGTGAAGAGGAAAGACATTGATGCTCCGCTAAGGAAGTATGAGAGGTTGACCATAGCGGGTCCGAGGAAGATAAGGGTAAGCCTAATAAGTATTAGGACGGGGTAATTAGGCAGGACATGTCATTTATTCAGCTTACCAAGGATATGACCCACGATAGGAAGGTGTCGAGGTTGAGGATTAGGGTTGAAGGTTGACAGGTAGCAGTGTGTTTCTCCTAGGCTTTCCAGTAGTTCTAGGAATGTTCTTGTATTATCTTATTCATGGTTCTTTATTGTTACATGATGTACCATTCGCGCGTGTTACCATATTACTTGTTGTTACTATTGTTTGTTGCTTGGTTATTTTATTTTCACTGTTTCTTGAGCCGAAGGTCTCACTGTTCTATTGGTTGTTTTGTTGCTTGGTTGTTTTGTTTTCGTTGTTCTATTGGAAACAGTCTCTCTCTTTATAAAATAGGGATAAGGTGTTCGACACACTACCCTCCCAAACTCACTTATAGGATTACACTAGATTTGTTGTTGTTGTATCTTACCCCTCTCCCCCAAATCCCAATCAAAATAATATCCTTTTCAGTATAAGTTCATTGTTGCATATGTTTACTCAATAGTATTTTTGTAGTTGTATTTTCTCGAATATTTGATAAGTATATGAATATGCCATGCTATATAGAAGAATAACTACTCTGTATGGGAGAACCATTTTTTTTGTGTGGTTGCTAAGCGGGCGTTTGGACATAAGAATTGTAAAACTTCGAAAAAGGTGATTTTTTTTAAAGTGAAAATGGTATTTAAAAATTAGAGTTGTGTTTGGACATGAATATAATTTTGGCTTATTTTTGAATTTTTGTGAGTGATCTTAGTGAAAATTTTGAAAAATATTTTTGGAGTTTTTCAAAATTTCGAAAACTTTCAAAACTCATCTTCAAGTGAAAATTGAAAATTTTGCGGCCAAACACTTATTTCGGAAAAAAGTGAAAAACTTTCGAAAAAATTTCGTATGACCAAACGGGATCTAAGTCATTCTCTTTTATATGTAACTAAAACTAAAACGGAAAGGGTTCAAATATGCCCTTGTACTATACAGAATTGAGCACATTTGTCATTCTTTAATACTTTAGCCCACATATGCCCTTATCGTCACGTAGTTGGTCCATATATGCCCTTTTTTGAAACGGAATTCATCCAAACTAATTAGCTCTTTCGTTAATTGTACTAAAATGTATTACAAACACTATTTTCTTTGTATTAGTACTTTTTTTTCTTTACCTTTCTCTTTTCTTCTATTTTTTTTTCCTTTTTCTTTATCCCATATTCTAGTTCCTCCATTGTTGTTTCCTTCTCCATTTTTGTCATCAATTTAAGTTGACAAAACTCATGAATTCGTGTGAATTTTACTATCACAAACCCCACAGGTTCTTCTGACCTGACGGAGATGAATATTGCCGGAGAAATTTTTTTCGTGGTGTTAATTGGGTGAAGTAAGATATGGTTATTCAGATTTTGAAGGTCTTGTTCCCTTCAGATTTGAAGCTCCACGGTGAACAACACCTTCAAAATCTGAATAACCATATCATACCTTCACCAAATTAACACCACTAAAATTCTCCTTTTTTTTTCAGAATAACCAGAGCGTTCTCGCTTGGAAACTTTTGGTGGTGTAGGTTTGATTTTTTAGGAATAAAATCACGTGAAATTGGTGACATAAATGGAGAAGCCATCAGCAATGGAGGAAATCGAATATGGGAGAAAGAAAAAGAAAAAAAAAAGAGAAGACAAGAAAAAAGAAGAAAGAAAAGAGAAAGGTAAAGAAAAAAAATATTATAAAAAGGAGATAGTGTTTGTAATACACTTTAATAAAATAAAATAAAGAGCTAACTAGTTTGGGTGGATTCCATTTCGAAAACGGCATATTTGGACCAACCATGCGACGGTAAGGACATATATGGACCAACTATGTGACAGTAAGGGCATATATAGTCTAAAGTATTAACAAAGGAAAAATTTGCTCAATTTCGTATAGTACAAAGGCATATTTGGATATTTTTTGAAACTAAAATAATATGGAAATCCAAAATAAGAATGGAGAATGAGAGAAAAACTAGGTATTAGCGAACATTACTTTACTACTATTAATAAGAGACAATGAGAGTTGCCTCCGATTAGAAGAAAGTTGCATTCGTCACATAATTCGGGTCAAAAGGGTACTTTTGTAACTATATAAGAATAAAATGATTGTATTGGCTGGCAAAAGGACTTATTGTACCTACCAGTTAAAAATTTGGGTGTGCTCGGACCAAATGGCCCTTATATTAACTTTTTGCAGGTAACGTGAGTGTGATATGATCTTTTTGTGAGTCCATTTTTGTCCTTATTTTATTTCTTTATTAATTAAGTTGGTTCATGTAATATGGTAAATACAACGAACTTTATGGTCTTATGATTACGCGCTCTTTTGAATCATGGGCCCTCCTTAACTCTTCATTCGAGACATTGCTACTCCCTCCGGTCCAAAATAAGTGATTTTTTTAATGTTTTCATACAGATTAAGAAATGAAAATTTTTCGTTCATATACCATATAGGAAACTATATTACCAAATATGTTCATAGTTTGCATATTACCCGTCATGCTAATAGTATTTCTACAAAATATAGACAATTCATTAAATAATGAATCATTGTAGCTGTAGACTTCCTTATTTAGGCGCCCTAATATTGGGGAAGTAAATATTCTTCCAGATATTTTACAACGCAAATCACGCATTAATAATTATCGGCAGTTTCGAATCAAAATTTAGCGACTCTGTTTTAGCGAAACACTGTGTTTCAACATTTTTTTCTTATTCCACAAATCAAAAAATGACTAAGGGTGTGTTTGGTATGAAGGAAAACATTTTTCGAAAAATATTTTCCGATTTTTCCATGTTTGGTTGGCTTAAATTTTTTGGAAAACATTTTCCTCATCAACTCATTTTCCTCCAATTGGAGGAAAATGTTTTCCATATCAAGATAAGGGAAAATATTTTTCAAAACTCCTTCTCAACCTTCCCCACCCTATTTACCCTCACCCCCTCCCCCTCCCATACACACACACACACCTAACTCCACCACATGCCTTCTCTCAAATAAAGTTTTTTTTCGTCACCACCCACCCTGTCTCTTTATACACATCTAGATGNAAAATTATTTACGAATACTCTTGAGAAAATATTTTTCTTGATTTGCGTACCAAATACCAGAAAATGAATAAGATTACTATTTGTTTTTCAAGAAAATATTTTCCTGGAAAATATTTTCCTTTATAGCAAACACACCCTAAATCTTCTACAATTCTTCTGCAACAAACGCAATCATGTCCAAAATCCCAATTATGCTACAATTGAATGGGAATTGGGATAACTATGGAAGATTTAGAGAATTTTCAGGTCGATGGCATTGTAGTCGATGGTGATGCGAGTTATAGTCTATTGATTTCTACAATAGCAGAGCAATTAATGATTGATACCTCCGAAAAAATTATAGAAATCAAATACATTGTCAACGAGTATTGTCCTCCAATGGAAATTAGGA
This sequence comes from Nicotiana undulata, assembly GCA_005239495.1. Taxonomy (NCBI): domain Eukaryota; kingdom Viridiplantae; phylum Streptophyta; class Magnoliopsida; order Solanales; family Solanaceae; genus Nicotiana; species Nicotiana undulata. The sequence continues at coordinate 19,590 of ML280172.1, forward strand.
ACGATATGGCTGTTCGTGTATACATGGAGACGAAAAAGGAAAACAAAAACTTAGGATCATATCCGCCTTGTATAACTGTTCGCGATTTCAATATGGAATTGAGTATCACCAATGAGAACACTGTTGCAGGTTTGTACTGTTACATTTTCTATCAAAATTCTGGTTGTATATCAATGTCCTACACTTTATCTACATTTTATCTACAAATATACTACATGTCAGAGTGTGTGTGTGTGTGTGTGTGTATATATATATATATATATA
>ML280172.1:20033-45464 GCA_005239495.1 Nicotiana undulata
TCATCTTTCGGTTTACAGGTTTCAAAATTTTACAAGTTCTAAAGATATGAGTTCGGAGGTTTATGTGTTTCGAAGTTTACGGGTTTAGAAATTATAAAGTTTACGGGTTTGAAATTTCGCGGTTTCGAAAGTTTTGCGGTTTAAAAGTTTATGAAATTTGTGGGTTCGGAAGGTTGTTGGTTCGAAAGTTTATGGACTCGTGTTTATTGTATCAAAATTATTTACGAATACTCTTGAGAAAATATTTTTCTTGATTTGCGTACCAAATACCAGAAAATGAATAAGATTACTATTTGTTTTTCAAGAAAATATTTTCCTGGAAAATATTTTCCTTTATAGCAAACACACCCTAAATCTTCTACAATTCTTCTGCAACAAACGCAATCATGTCCAAAATCCCAATTATGCTACAATTGAATGGGAATTGGGATAACTATGGAAGATTTAGAGAATTTTCAGGTCGATGGCATTGTAGTCGATGGTGATGCGAGTTATAGTCTATTGATTTCTACAATAGCAGAGCAATTAATGATTGATACCTCCGAAAAAATTATAGAAATCAAATACATTGTCAACGAGTATTGTCCTCCAATGGAAATTAGGAACGATATGGCTGTTCGTGTATACATGGAGACGAAAAAGGAAAACAAAAACTTAGGATCATATCCGCCTTGTATAACTGTTCGCGATTTCAATATGGAATTGAGTATCACCAATGAGAACACTGTTGCAGGTTTGTACTGTTACATTTTCTATCAAAATTCTGGTTGTATATCAATGTCCTACACTTTATCTACATTTTATCTACAAATATACTACATGTCAGAGTGTGTGTGTGTGTGTGTGTGTATATATATATATATATATATACACACAATAAAACTACATATTATTTGAAAAAATAATATGAAATACATAATTTCAATGTTTCTACAAATTATCTACAAAATAACTACAAATTGTTCGTAACAGTATTTATCTTTATTTTCATGCAGGTTCATCTGGAACATTAAAGTTACTTGATATGCCAACATCTAACATTATAGAGGAATATGAAAGTATAATAATAACAGAAAGTACACCAAGTGTTATTGAAGAAGGACAAGTATACAAAGACAAGCAAACAATTGCAACTGCAATGAAACACTATTATGTCATGCACAAGTTCCAATTCAGGGTTAAAAGATCTAGTGCTAGAAGGTATGAACATATGAATGAGCAAAAGATCATTATATTTTTATTTTTGTAGTTTATTTGTAAATTTTGTACTTCTTTAGTTTTTCCTTGTGATAAGACACTTATTGAAACCTTCTAAAACTAAAAGAGTCGACGGGTACCTCCGCTCCCCAACTGAGCAAAATGGAGCAAATTCGGTTGAGGCCCGGGAGATGAGGGAAATGAGAGAGAAGAAAGGGAAGGAATGTTTATCAGTATTGTAGATGAATTGTAGTTATGTTGTATATAAATTGTATAATGTGTTACTTTATTCCAAAAACATCCTTTTTTTTACATCTACATTGATAATCAGTGTTTAAATTGTATTTATTTTGTAACTAATGCATGATATGTGTTGGTGAAAACTGTACATGACACTTCAAGGCAACTAGCATAAATGATTCTACAATGTTCAAGGTTAGAAATTTCAACAGCCAGCACACATGCTCTTTAATGGACAATACATTCATACAACTCAAACCTACTGCCATGGTAGTTGGTGGCATGGCTATTCCAAAGTATTCTGATCCTAAGACAATTTACACACCAAAAGACATACAAACTGACATGTTGTCTGAACACGGCGTGAACCTAACCTACATGCAAGCTTGAAGATCAAAGAAAAAGGCTTTACACTTTTTGAGAGGTCATCTTGTTGACTCCTACAACAAATTACCAAGTTATTTTTATATTCTCGAGAATACTTATTCGGGATCTGTAGTTAAATTGAAGAAGACCACAAATAAATGCTTCTTATATGCATTTGTTGCTATTTGTACGTCAATCAGTGGTTGGGAACATTGTAGGCCAATAGTAGTAGTTGATGGGACCTTCTTAAAGTCATCATACAGGAGAATAATGCTGACAACTAGTACAATGGATGCAGCAGGTAAAATTATAGATATTTTGTAGACTATTTATATTATGTAGATAATTTATAGATATTTTGTATATATATTGTAGTTTGTATGTATTTGTCTTTCTCTATATTTTCAAAGCTTCCAGTTAATTATTTGTTGACACAAAATGTAGGTACAGTATTATCATTGGCATATGTTGTTGTTGATTCAGAAAACGACGCACCGTTGTAGTGGTTTTTTGAGCAATTCAAACATGCATATGGTGAAAAACCAAATATGTGTGTTGTTTCAGATCGGAATGAGAGTATCATGAAGGAAATATCCATTGTTTATCCCAGCATGCCACATTACTCTTGCATGTGGCATATTTGGACAAATATAAGGGCAAAGTTCAAGAAGGGTCTATAAAGTTAAGCGAATTGTACTTTGCCACATCACGATCATACACTCTTGATGAATTTAATGAAAGGATGTCAAAGATTGAAGATATAGACCCGCGTTTTAAATCCTACTTATATGATATTGGCTATCATAGATGGTCAAAAGTACATGCAACAGTGAACAGAACTTGGACTATGACATCAAACATTGCAGAGTCGTTGAATGTTGTAACAAAAGATGCAAGAGAGTTGCCGATAGTAGAAATATTGGAGTATATGAGGACTCTTATTGAACGGTGGACTAATGAAAAGTTATTGAAAGAAAATTGTACCTTCACATACCTTGGGTCAAAATTCAACAAAGAATTGGAGAACAACATAACATTGTCGCAGAAACTTAGGGTAAGATCTGTTTATTTGGTGCATAAAAATAAAATATTAAAATTCAATGTACCCATTTTATAGATAATTTGTATTCTGATTGTAAATATTTTATTTTCTGTTTTTAATGTAATTGTAGGTGAGGGCTTCAACAGATCATATCCATAGTGTGATAGATGGTGTGAAGCGGTACATGTGTCTTGAAAACAAGAGATGTATCTGTGGACAATTCCAGCTTGATGAACTTCCTAATGCGCATGCTCTGGCTGCTTTAAGGCACATGAGTGAGTCTTATGAAAACTACTGCTCGCCGTTTTACACAAGGGAGAGCCTATTGCGTACTTATGAAATACCAATAAATCCCCTGCCTGATGAAAGCAAATGGAATGTGCCACAACATATATCTGAAGAAGTAGTAAATTCACATACAAGATGGAAAAGGAAGACCTCAAAAAGAAGATACAAAACATATGATGAAATAAATTCAAAGACGTACAAGGTTTCATGTGACAACTACGGAGGAGAAGGGCATAGCAAAAGATCTTGCAATAATGCACCCAAAAAAAAAAAAATTTTTATGTAGTTAACAGAATATTTCATAAGAATTGTTGGTGTGTTAAGGATAACAGGATTTTATGTGTAATTGTTGAAGTTTTTTAAGATCATAATGTAGTTAGTTTGATTTTTTTTTTGTTAAATTGTTTTTCTGTATTGAGATAATACGTTCATAGAGTGATTTGTTTATGAATGGTTTCTATATATATAATCTACCACTTTTTGATTATCCCTAGCATCCTTTACATAGTTGTTAATATTTTTAATAATTTATCTACAATACAACTACAAAAGATATTAAATTAACTGGAATTGACAGAATAACTACATTATAAATCAGTAGGAAAGGAGTTATATACTAAAATATTGTAGATCAAGTACTGTTTACATTCAACAAATGAATATAAAAGCAACAAAACACATTGTTAAATATTTTCTACAAATTATCTACAAAAAAACTACAATAGCTGAAGCTATATGCTAAAATAATGTAGATCATGTACGGTTTACATTCAACAAATTGAATGAAAAATCAACAAAATGTTTAGTTACTGATTTTTACACTTTATCTACAGATAACAACAAAATAACTACATATGTTTGAGTTGACAGAATAATTGTATAAAAAATCAGTTGGAAATGATTTATATGCTAAAATAATGAAGATCAAGTACTGTAAACATTCAACAAGTGAATATAAAACCAATAGAATGTTTCCATTTGAACTACTATACTGGATAAGAAAAAACAAAACAAAGGCTACTATAAGTGTAGTGCAAGTCTGCTACAATTAAAACACAATAATATTGTTCAAAAACTTGTCTACTATCTTTCTTGTAAACTAGCATCAACTAAACAACGGTACTACATGTTTCATACAAAACCTTACAACTACTTCTTCTTCCTCTGGACTTGTGTTTTCTCATTCAAAGCTGGTACACCTTTTCTCCTTGCCAATCTGCTTGTCACCTCACTTTCACTAATTGCCCCATGCTCCTGCTTCTTTCTAGCATAGTCCCACAGTAGCGCTCCATAGCGTCTACGATGTTGGTCAATATTAGAAAGGTCTTCTGCCGGAATTGATAAGTCTCCAAGACTAACATACTCTGCAAAGGCAACAACAAATACACCACAGCCGCTACAAAGATAAAAAAAATGTCAATATTTATCAAACGATTAGGAAAAAAAAAGAGTTAAATGTATAGTAAAAAGAAGATTTTTGTTACAGTGATCCTTCTTTTTGTTGTGGTATCTCACAGACGATCCACTGAATATTAAGAGGGTCAGTAACAGCTTTCTCAATGTATGCCTTTGTATTCTTGAAGTTGATGTCTTTACACTTCCCGTAAAAACTGGTTCATGAAAAATACAAAGGGATAATAACAGAAAACTTGTCGACAGAAGGTTCAACAATAGGGTGAGACCATGGAATCATACGCATAAAGTTGCCTGTTTGCAATGTCAAAAATAACCAACACCTAGTGGAATTTTTTTACAATGTTGACGAGCATGATGACATAATCAACTTCATCCCACGCAATAATTGCGAGTAGTCTATACCCAATATGTATTATGCTACAATGTCCTGAGGTTTGACAACAGAAAACTTCTTTTCTTGAAGAGAATTTTGGAACTTATCATAAATCTGTTCAATCCTAGTCTTGAACAAATAATCTGTTGTAGTAAACCTTGTATTGTTGTGGGGGCCATACTTGCCTCTTTTCCTCAAGTAATACATTATAACAGCAATGTGCTGCAAAAAAAAAACAGATTGCATTTATTCTACAAGTTATATTCAAATAATCTACACAAACCCACAAAATAACTACAATTACATTACAAACAGAAAATAAAATATTTACAATCAGAATACAAATTATCTACAAATTATCTATAAAATATCTACAAATTGCGTACATTGATTCTTACCGAATCATTGAGGACTTGTCCGGGGTATGCCAGGGAAAAGAACCACTCATTCTTGTCAACCTTTTTCACTCCATGATCTAACCATGGCTTAATTTGGTTGTCCTTTATAGAATACGGAGCCTTCCTCCTATATAAATAAATAGATATTAAAATAAAATTGTTGAATGAAGTGGATATGTAAAGGATGAATACTGGAATCAAAGTGTCAAATTGTGCAATCTAACCTCTTTGAACATGTGTCGGTACCGTGGTATAACCATTTGCTGAATTGATACAATAACTCAGGATCTACATCTTGACCAACAACAGTAGTAAATGGGTGCTTGAGGTAAAAAATTTGAGGTCCAACCGAGGTGCTGCCACCATAACTGTATAAAGGGAGAAATGGTGATCGGGCATGCTTTCCCGACTGCCTTGTTCTACCTTGATGCACAGGTGTTGTTTTGTCTTGTATAGGCTCGCCAAACTTAACCAACTGGAAGAAGTTATCAGGCAGCTCGAAATCATCAAGTGTAACCTCCTTCTTCTCACCTCTGGAGTCTTCTGAATCACCTACATTCACAACATCTGCCTCTTCACCTACATTGTTATCTTCCTCATTCACTTGTTCTCTTTGAGTTGCTACTGTCACTCCGTGAATTGGAGATTTTTCATGCATATCTTCCCCCTCTGTAACACCATGTATATCTAACTTAATAGAATGGTAAAAATATTCAAACATAAAGCAAATATCTCTGAATACAATTTCATATCTGCATTCTCTTCATCAACTGCACCTTCAAAATGTGTATATAAATCAACACGTGCTGGATAATTTTCTTCACCAAGTGCACCTTCAACATGTTCTGTTTTTTTTAATAAAAATGTTAAATCATACTGGATAATAAGTGGCTTGACAGTTTAAGGAGATATGTAGGTGTGTTATAAGATCTATATTAATATGTATATCTGTGTCAGTATGCTGTATTTAATTGTATATATTTTGTATAATGTAGACATATTGTAGATATTTTGTAGTTAAATTGTAGATATGTTGTAGATATTCTGTAGATAATTGTAGATAAAGTGTAGTTATTTTGTAGATACATGTTTTGCTGGTGCTGGCCTGCATTGGTTCTCCACTAGTAAATTGAAATCGCTGATTGTTCTTGTCTTTTGGTTGGTCAGTATTTTTTGTTGAACTCCCAGCAAACTGAAAGTTTTATATTAGTTAGTATATATATTTTAGAGGTGACATAAATAGTTTTGTTATATAAATAAAATTCAAATCTTATCTTTGCATCAACTTGATCATTTCGACTGTTTATCACCTGCAAAACAGTCTTGACTAACTCATTTATTAGCACTCGAAGGCTACCTAGTTCTTCAAAGACATCTTTCCTAAAATCTGCAAGCTTTTCATCGACCTACATATTTAAAAAAATACATAGTTTATTTCAGAATATGTCTTAACATACATTAAAGAACAAATGCACTATTATGTATACATCACAATGCTGTTTAGGAATACATGTTACCTTTTCAAGACCTCTTTCTAATTTTCTAATCTTTTGAATAATAGACTCCTTGTCCTCTTCTCCGATTGATTCTTTGGGTTCCAATGGAGGAACATCGACTTTGGGATCCTCAGAAATATGCTCAACCTCTTCAATTATGTACTCAACTTTATCAGGCAAATGCATCACTAAAATCTCTTTAGATGATTTATATATGTTAGTGAACTGAACGAGAAAAAAAAATTAACTTGATTAAGGCAGAATATGTAGAAAATTTGTAGATATTTTGTAGGTAAATTGTATAATCATAAATAAAAACCATTTACCTTGATCCATTCAGGCTTGATCATTCTATCTTCAATTGCAGCTAACCAAATCTGACACTTACTAGCTGACCAGTTAAGTATGCGAGGGATTGAATTAACAATTCTTGTAGCTATATCAGTGTTGACGGTAGAGCAACACTCATACAACCATACTTGCATGGCTAGTGGGAATCCTCGAATGAGATAAGAATGAGCGAAAGGATTTAGCATGTGCCTAACTGATTCAATCAACTGTCTGTAAGACTGAATAATCCATGGGTATGTCTCGTACTGACCGAATTCCACCAAATAAAACCTAAAATGATCTACCAACCCAATATGGTCTTTCTCTGAAGGACAAATGAAGAATTCTAAGAGATATAGAATACATAACTTTAATGCATCCTCATCATTTACCCAGCTTTTGTTGGTTACAATCTGTTTCAGGCATGTCTTCTCCACTTTTACCTTGTTTGGAAAGTAACTTCTCATTATCTTACTGACATAATTCGTAGTGTAACCAAAGTCTGTCACCTGGGTATGACATCTAAGACCAGTTATTAATGCAAACTCTCTCAATCCAAAATTTAACCTCTCACCCTTTAACTCAGCTAAAAAATAGGAAGCATCGGTTGAATTCAATTCATACTTCATAAGAAGATGAATAACTTGATTTTGCATGCATAAATTGGGAAATGACAGTAAATAACTAAAGCATGCCTTCTTGAATAGCTTCAAACCATTTGGAGACAAACGCTCTTTAATTTGGCTAGGAATGCTAAGGTCACATAATGTCTGGAATCTAAGCACCCCATAATCAACATTATGGGGTGCAAAAAAATGTCCATTCTGCACAAAATATAAATAATCTCACATTAATACAGTGCTTAAAAAACATAGATACATTTGCAATTTATCTACAAAATAACTACAAAAAATCTACAGAATATCTCTAATTTTAAACATATCAATAAAGCTACAATTAATCTTCAAAATGAAGACAAATAATCTCACATTAATACAATGCTTAAAAACATAGATACATTTGCAATTTATATACAAAATAACTATAAAGAATCTACAAAATATCTACAATTCTAAACAGATCAATAAAACTACAATTAATCTTCAAAATGAAGACAACTAATCTACAAATCCCCAAAAACACAGGTTATGCAGATTTTTACCACCTAAAACAAACTAAATAACTAGTGAAGAAATTACTAAATTCTTACCTTAACCAATGACTGTTTTTGAACATTTTTAGGTTTTTTATTTTTATTTTTTCTTCTTTTTGGGAGTTTTTGAACCGGGAGACACTTTAGCTTTCTTCTCAGGTTTAATGATAGGCACATCTTCTACAAAATCATCATCGCTCTCTTTTCCTTTCCCTTTCGCTTGATTGACTAGCCTTGAAGATTCTCCGGCATCGAAATCGTGTTTTTGTTTGGTTCTAGCTTCAACACTGATTTGATGCGGAGAAAGACTATGCTTCTTATCTACACTTGCATGAGCAGATTTTCCATGCTTTTATGGTGATACTACACCCAAATCGAAAGAAGGTATATCGGCTTCTCTAGCTTTTTCAGGATTGTGCTTTGAAGGTTTGTTCTTCTTCATTGGAAAAATCTGAAGCTGAAGGTAAATGAGTGTATTAAGTTTGAAGAATCGACTTCAATTTCGACTGGTTGAAGAATAAAAAATTTGAAATTGGACGTTAATGGCGGGGGTTACATATGTTTCTCTGGTTTAAGCAGAGGAAATAATGGGAAAGAAACGTGGGTGTGGGGTGATACGTGGGTGAGGGTGTGAGTGTGGGAGAGAGAAACACGGAGGAGGGGGGATTTGGAGGAATATACGGTACCATAAATTTAGGAGGGATATACGGTACATTTAATGTACGGTTAAAACACAAATGGTATATAATTGGTAATTAGGTATACTAAATGTAATTATATCAAAACTTAAACATTGAGGGTAAAATAGTTTCCTATATGGCATAGGAATGTAAAAATTCCTTAAAAAATTCACCTTTTAACATTAATTAGCAATGAACTTGACCATATTAACCTTTATTATCTCACCTAAATACTCCTAACACATATTCCAACACTGTTTACTCCAAAGGTAATGTAAGAAAAAAATAATTAATTAATTTTGAAATTTGAAATTTTTTAATTTATTTTGGACCACAAAAAAGACCAAAAAATCACTTATTTTGGACAGAAAGGAGTATCAATTTGCTCGGTTTGATAGGCACGTATCCTGATAAAATATGGGTATCAACAAAAATTGAAGTGTTTATTTTCTTGCTTTCTTTTTACTGACTTGGGCTTCACTTAGATGGGTTGTTCTTATATTTGTAAGAGCATGAAAATATTTGCATTTCTAACTTAATAAAATAAAAATAAATAAAAATAATTTCAATCGTATATACTATTGCAAGAGCTTTTATGAAAATTTTCATAAAATGAAGAAATAGAAATAAAATGGATTTTGAAAAAAATTACATAGTAAATTAAAGAAAAGAAGCTAGCAGTTGCTTTACATCATTTGGTTTCAAAGAAAATGAATCATAAATAAAAGGAAGAGAAAAAAAAAACGTAATTTGTGTAATTAAACAGGAAGAAAATAAATTCAAATCACAATATATGCATAAAGCTTTTTTCCCAAGTTGTCAACTAATTCTTTGTTGTATGTGAATAATTATTTGGAAAAGGGAGATTATCATAAAATAGTATCGCAAAAGACTATTTCTCTTTTTTTCTAACTTACATATGACATAGTTTGACTTGCCATAAAGGTTTAAAACAATCTTCTGAAGCTTAAATATGTTGCTCCCTCTGTCCTTAAATATTTCATTAAGATAATTTTTTTATTGTTAAATTATTACTAAATATAGAAAGATGTGATTCTTTTTTTAACAGACTAAAAAAAGAAAGAATGTTCATATAAATTAAGACGACAAGAGTATAACTTTCGTGTAACTATAAATGTTTATGATCTTAAAAATGCGATATCATTTGTGTGTTTATAAAAAAAAATTATTAAAGGTAAAATGAAAGTTAAAGTTAGATTTGTTTTAAATATAAAATTATGTCATAAGTTTAAAATGCTGCCACAATTATTTTATCAGATTTCTGGTATTTATTCTCAAATAAAATGGTATATGTGTTAAGCTTGAGCCTGTGGTAGCACGGGCCAACCTCTTACTAGTAGTAAAGAGACGTCAAATGCAGCAATACATTACTTTTAAATTTTAATGCGAGTTAACCATATGTGACTTATAAATGAAAACTTACACAAATGTTTCAAATAAATCTCAACTTACCAACCTCTAGCCATTAGTCATAGACTTACTAAAATTAGCCAACAGAAATTAATAAACCAAATAATAGGGTTCTTTCTCTCAAAGAATCACATGCAAAAATCACCTTCCATATTTTTAAGCGTAATTAGCAACACTAGATACAAGACGGAAAGGAAATTTTATGGATGGGGTAGCAAATAAGGTGATGAAATACAAAAATATATACAATATTCCAAAGATCTAAACAATTTTTTTTTTTTTCAACGGGTATAGTTGAAATTTATTGAAAATATATAGATAAGTTAATATACAAAATTTGAGGAAGATTGGGGGTGATTTGGACTGGTTTTGTATCAAAATTCGTAATTAAATCGAGTTAGAAAAAGTCTTATGCGACACAGGTATCAAGCATGTATCACGCATGTATCTCTCACACAAGTATACATGGATATACATGTGATACACAATTGATATAAATATGATACATATGTGATACACAAATGATACACAATGTGATGCACATATCATTTTTTTCATGTTCAGTTTTTATTTTGAATTTTTAATTCAAATCACCTTAAAACTTCACCAAATCATCCCAAAACTGAGATTCAAGCTCCTTAAGTTGTGTCCAATCTATTCTAATAACACCCACTTAAAATAAAGCAAAAATTTAGTATTTATTTTGCTGCAAATAGTTAATTGGCTAATATTAGTAATATTTCATGAATCGACCAATTTTTGTAAGAGAAACTTATAAATGGACTTCCCACTTATAAATCGCATGCTATAAATCATTTTCCAAATGCGACTTACAATTCGTATTCTGAACACGTTTCGGTCCAGACTCGCAGAGTTAAATTCAGGTTCAATTTCAAAGAACCAAACCCTTACAGAAAGCGAGCCCTCAAAACCCAGTCCTCACTCCTCCAGAACCAACTCTTCCATACACCTTTTTCTCTCTGTCGTTCTTCTGCGATCTGCTTTAGCACTAATTGTAACAGTACGTGAAGAAGATGTCTGTTAAGGTATTGAATCCAAATGCTGAGGTGCTCAACAAGTCGGCGGCGCTTCATATGAACATTAATGCTGCCAAGGGTTTGCAGGATGTTCTCAAGACCAATCTCGGCCCTAAGGGCACCATTAAAATGTAAGTTGCACTAGCTCTTCGATTTTGCTTTCAGTTCTACGTTTTTTTCTGGGTCATTTTTATAGAAATTTGTTTTACTTACAATTGTTAGGCTTGTTGGTGGTGCGGGTGATATTAAACTCACTAAGGATGGCAATACATTATTGAAAGAAATGGTGAGTTCTTCTTTTTATTACTCTATTATTTTCAGCTGCTTTGATATTTTTGTTTTTGATTTATGCATTTCAAAGTAACGAAATGGGCTGGTCTGCACTTTTTAAGTGTCCTGAAAATTATTTGATAATGGAAGCCGAGATGTAGAATTAAGTTTGTTGATGGAAGTCGACCCAGTAACAAGATGAATACTACTCCCCCTGTCACCAAGGCACTATTATTCTTTATGGAGTCAACTTCAATAGTTTTCCCAAACATTTTCCAATATCTATTAACTTAAGAGATTATGACACCAATAACAAGAATATAGAGTTATAAAGACTGTGATTGATAGTTCTTTATAAGTACTAACTAAATATGTTAAATTTAATTCAGAAAAATTAAGAAACTGATGTCCAGATTCACGCCAAAGATTAGAGATGCTAATGAGCACATCTTTTAACTTGGTCTTGTTTACCTAGAGTATCTTCCTTTGCGATTTATCTGACATAACAATTAAGGAAGTTGGAACTGGGTCTTCTAATAGGTTAGTATTGAAGCTGGTCTTGGTAATGTGGGGCTTCCTTTGTTGTTCATGTATGCAGCTAAACTAAGAATATCAATTTGAGGATGTGAATTGTGAATGGCTAAAAGATAAGTGTTTTTTGTTGGTATTGATAATTCTCTGCTCAATAAAATTGCAGCAAATACAGAACCCAACTGCAATAATGATTGCTAGGACTGCTGTTGCGCAAGATGATACAAGTGGTGATGGTACTACATCTACCGTGCTTTTCATTGGGGAGCTCATGAAACAATCTGAGCGCTGCATAGATGAAGGTTTGCCATATATTTTCTGTTCCCAGCAACTTCGTTGTCTTTTCTTCTGATGTAATATCAAACCCGGTCTAAAATGGAGAATCTAGAAATATTAAGAAAATTATTTGTGGAAATACGCATGTTGAAAAGTTTGTGTAGTTTTGGAGGATCCGGCACACACCGGCATTTTTAAAGAGTCCTAGCAACATAGGTTGCAGCTCACTATTTTATGATTACATTTTGCTTGTTTGATCGTTGCGCATGTTCTGAACAAATTTAATATTTGGGTGATCTGTTGAGTTGTCATATTCAGTTCATTTTTTGGTTGCAGTCCCCGCTAGAGATGACTGTTGAAGTCTCCTCGACAAATATTTCCTTTAGTTAATTTAGGCTTTAAGTGCTTGGACATTCTTGCAGGAATGCATCCTCGTGTGCTAGTTGATGGCTTTGAAATTGCAAAAAGAGCAACACTACAATTTCTTGAAAAATTTAAGACTCCTGTAGTGATGGGTGATGAGCCAGATAGAGAGATATTGAAGATGGTAGCAAGAACGACATTAAGAACAAAGGTGTTTATTCTGCACTTTGGAAGTGATGTAGATTATGATCGTTCTGCTTAAATGCCCTTTCTTTTTCCGTTGGTGCTTATACCAATTTATGGTTTTGCACAGTTGTATGAAGCGTTGGCTGATCAACTGACAGACATTGTTGCGAATGCTGTAAGTGCTCCTCTTTGCTTCTAGCATTTAGAGAATGCTTTTAGATAGCACCTTCGCTGAAATATGTTGTTGTATTCTTGATTTACTAACATTAGTTGTTACCTGTCTCTGTCTTTTCCAAGTTAGCTTTGTTATTTTTTGCGAGGTTTTTCTTCCCTCTCCTGATGATTTATTACAATTCCTGCAAATTGTGTGACAGGTGCTCTGCATACGCAAGCCTGAAGAACCTATTGATCTTTTCATGGTTGAGATAATGCACATGCGCCATAAGTTTGATGTAGACACTCGTTTGGTATGTGAAATGCCACTTATAACTTCTGAATGTTGGTTGTCATTTCCACAAAGTTACCCCTGTGTTACATTGTTCGGCATTGGATTTTGGATCATATGAAACTGATGAATTAAAGCATATGATTTCCTTAGGCATGTAACTTCAAGAAATGACTACACTGTACCCCCCGACCCCACCCCGCTTAATTGAAGGGTGTTGCTTCATCCACTAGATGCTCTGACCCCCTCTTCTTTTATCAGTTTATGGGGTTTTCCCTCATTTTCTCATAAACTAGTTTTAGTGTATGTGCGTTGCATGTGTGCATAGCGTCAATCAATAAAATGTGTACAAGAAGAAAATGTTTGACTACCAGTGTTGCATCCCAAATTATTAATGCGAAGTTTTAAAATGACTAATGTTAAGTTAATATCTTACAACAAAAACTTAGTATATCTAAAATATAGGGAGTTGTCATTTGTTGAAATGAATGCAAAAAGAAAGAAAAAAATTAGTGACAACTCACTAGGAATATATTTTGTCTTCTATTTTTTCATCCTTATTGCTTATAGTTTGTATTTTTGCAGTTTGACTCTTAATACTATACTATAAAGGATTTATATGATAAATTTCGAAAAGAAATGAATTGGATTATTTCACAAGTTAGTTAGTTTAAAGACTTTTTTGGTTAAATGAATTCAAGAACTTAATTGTTTGTCCTTAATATTAAAGAAAATAATATACTTTTGTTGATTCAAATAGTTTTAGCTCATTTCATGTTTTAGATATTACACTGTAATTATAACTTTTATCCATTGAGAATTTTATGTTCAAAGGAATAAAAAAGTCGATAGGACATTTTACTTTTTGATCTTTGTGTTTGCAGAACCATTAATGTTATTGACTCTTGCCAACCGCTTCTCTTTCTTTTATATTCTTAAATATTTTCTTAGTTAAGCTTGATACTTGAATTTTAAAATTTGTAACAGATGAACTCTGTCCGTGATTGCTATATAATTGTTCTTGCTCCCAAGCATGGTCCTTTACCATCTTACTGTCATTATTTTAGATGGGGGTGATCAGATGAACCTTCCTGTTGCTTGTTCACTTATTTTTAGGTGGGGGTGATCAGATGAACCTTCCTTTTGCTTGTTTTTAGCCTTTTATTCAATCAAAGTAATTTTTTTGAGCAGAATAGTTGCCACCAAAGTAAGAACAAGGAGTTGAAGAAATATTTGCTATCAATTCTTTTGACATCAGAATTGTTGGGAACTACATTTTGTTTGTACAATTTCGTTCCTTCTTGAAGAGATAGTTATGTTACATAGTTTGAACAAGAATAACATTCATTAAAATAAAGTTCTAATGATTTTTGTTACCTAGACTTACAGGTAAGTTCTATAGGCTGGTTGTTAGGGCGGCCGTGTTTTTAAGGGGCGATTGTTGGCCAGTCAAGAGCTCTCATGTCCAAAAGTTGAAAATAGTGGAAATGAGGTTGCTGAGATAGATGTATGGGCATACTAAGAGAGATAAGATTAGGAATGAAGATATTTGAGACTAGGTCAGAGTGAATCCCGTTGTGGATAAGTTGCGGGAATCGAGATGTTTGAGTATGTAAAGAGGAGATGTCAAGATACCTCAGTGAGACTGTACGAGAGGTTGGCCATGGTGGGTTTGAGGAGATGTAGAGGTAGACCAAAAAAGTAATGAGAGAGATGATAAGGCAGGACATGGCACATCTGCGGCTTACCGAGGACATAGCCCTTGATAGGAAGGTGGGGAAGTCGAGGACTAGGATAAAAGGCTAGTGGGTAGTCGCGAGTTTATCCCTTTCTTACATGTAGTATCTATAATACTCTCGTACTTCCTTATATGTGGATTTGTATTACTACCAGTTGTTTCGTTGCTTCAGCTTTCTTGCTATCTTCTTGTTGTTGGTACTGTTTCGTGTTATTGTTTTCTTTCCGTGGTTTATCCATTATTCCATTTCCTTTCGACAATGTTGTGTCCGTCTCTCTACCTTCGCAAGGTAGGGGTAAGCCTGCGGATACACTACCATATCCAGACCCTGCTCGTGGGATTATATTGGGTTTGTTGTTGTTGTTGTTTAATGATTTTAAAATGCTAAATATTAGGACTTTCTACATAGCTCAAATAAGAAAAGATTTTTAGTAAAATAAAAACTTTGTTGATTTCAAAGTCTTAAACTCTTTGCTTCGTTAACCATTTTCTAATTTTAATTTTGTGCGCTTTAAAAACAATATCTTTAATGCTAGATGTCTACAACACAGATAAAGGGGAATGGAGGGAAACTAACATAGGAACAAGCAAACTATGAGGAAACTTGGAATACATCAAATTGCTGTTATCCCAAGTGGTCAACCTTTAAAAAAGCACAAAAGTAGACATGGTTCTTTAGAAAAGCGTCAAACACCCTTCCAATTTCTATGAACTTTTGAACTGAAAATTGTAGAATTTTGTGAGCACAGATTTAACATGTTGCAGTACTCATGTTTTGGTGCTGCTATCAGGTTGAGGGTCTTGTGCTCGACCATGGTTCACGACATCCAGACATGAAAAGACGAGCTGAGAACTGTTACATTCTGACTTGTAATGTATCCTTGGAATACGAGAAGAGGTGATTATTGTTCATCGCAGCCTCATAGTACATATATTTACTTGGATTTATTGAGTTCGCGTAGTTGATGCACTTCTCTTTCTCAGTGAAGTAAATGCAGGGTTTTTCTACTCGAATGCAGAGCAAAGAGAGGCAATGGTTGCTGCTGAAAGGCGCTCAGTTGATGAGAGAGTGCAAAAGATAATTGATCTTAAAAACAAGGTCTGCAGTTTTGCTTAATGTATTTGGCATTTGTTTGTCAATGTAATGAAATATTTATTTCGACCTTTATTCCTGGTTGCAATGCAGGTTTGTTCAGGAAATGAAAACAACTTTGTTGTTATCAATCAGAAGGGGATTGATCCTCCATCTCTTGACATTCTTGCTCGGGCAGGAGTAAGTTGTCATCCCTCTAGTTTATTCAGTTTTTAATAAATTCTCAAGTTGAATCATTTAGTCGTCGAGGGCATGTGGCTTCTTCAAATTGGTTTTGCATGTCTGCTCTTCCTAGAAACATGGTGGTTCCTTCTGTTGCCATGCTAGTACTTTTGGGTAACTGATCTCTATCAGCTAACTCCTACCATAATTGGGTTTTTTCCTGAAAAGGTAATAAATTAGTTCTTTGATAGTCCTACAAGGGAAAAAAGGAAATAGAAAAATCAGAGAGAGAAAGAAGGGTTAGCATATAGTACAACCAATGAGCTCAACCTCCAACATACGCTTATGTAATATGTTCGTCGAAGATACCTATCATGAATTTCTAAATTAACAAGGGAGCAGTTTTGATGGGGACGTGTGCCCTTTGTCTTTTAATCTTTTATTTTAAGTAAGAGAATAAGAAAAATATGTGGAACTGCGCATCCCTACATATAAAAATTAGATGGTCTTCCCTTTCACCGATGCCTTCTCCTTCCATTTATGTGGAAGGGTTGGAGTAGATAGAAATATTAGGTTATTGGATTCTCATAGTTGACAGTTAATCAGAAGTTTCTGTGTCATAAGTAGACCAAGGTTGGCCATTGTATGCTTGAATACAGTTTTTTTTTATTTTTATAAGGTGTATGCTTGAATACAGTTGCGTCCCTTTTAGCCGCTTGAATACAGTTGCGTTCCTTTTAGCCGTTCTTCCCCTTTTTCTTTACAATTTTCATTTTTTATCTTTAATGATAAAGGATAATTTGAAAACACTAATGCATTGCCACATCTCTCAACGCTAAACGTCCATTCTCTGTTGGAGTTGCCTTTTTCTAAAGCTCCTTATAGCAACTTGAGATGCCAAACTAGAGATGTTATGACATAAATGTTTCATTTGAATGATGACTGACATATAAGAATCTTATTCTCACTTTTCAACTTATGGACTGTCATTACAATTTCATGTTTTAGATAATTGCTCTTCGAAGAGCAAAGAGGAGAAATATGGAACGCTTGGTTTTGGCATGTGGTGGTGATGCAGTAAACTCTGTTGATGACCTTACTCCTGAGTGCCTTGGCTGGGCTGGGCTGGTCTATGAGCATGTTCTTGGCGAAGAGAAGTACACATTTGTTGAAAATGTCAAAAATCCTCATTCCTGCACTATTCTTATAAAAGGTATTCTGAATAGTTTAGTTGTCATTTAATGATTTTTTCTTGTGGATTCTATTGTTTTGTCGTGGTGCTTGTAATGTCACTATTTGAGGAAATGGTCTTGGTTAAATGCTGCTGTTTCCTATACAGGGCCAAATGACCATACAATAGCACAAATTAAGGATGCTGTTCGTGATGGACTGAGAGCAGTCAAAAATACCATTGAAGATGAAGCAGTTGTACTGGTATGGTACTCCATTGATACCTGTAACTCCAGAAAATGGATATTTGTGTGATTTCCATGTAGAATTGCCTTGCCTTGATGGCTTTTTCCTTGTTTGTGCATTATTTTGCACTGCCTATCTATCTCTGGATCCAATTTATGTGCATGGAAGTATGATGCTTTACATGTGTTTATAAACATGTTGCTCTTCTGGGTATTGATGTTAATCTTTCTTCTCGACTAAGGGTCTAATGGAATTAACAGAATTGTCATTTGTTATCTTGGTTTTTTATTTTAAAGCGGTATGAAAAGGAAGCATTATTAGACTTCATAAGTAGAGCTCTATCTCTAATTAGTAGATGTTACAACTTGCTGTATGAATTCTTCTCCACGTGCCTGTATTTGGTTATGAAATTTGAGGATTCACTTGTTTGAAGTAATGAAAGCATTGTTCTCTGTATATTATGAGAATGAAGTAATGCATCTTCTGCTCCTGAGGTATACTCTTGTATGATCACTTTAGGGTGCTGGTACCTTTGAAGTTGCAGCTCGACAATACCTGGTCAATGAAGTGAAGAAAACTGTTAAAGGGGTATGTGTACATATTTTTTGTTGTCTAATTATTTACCTCCTTATGCAAGATGTATTCAAGTGTTGTATATATATTCTGACTTTCTTTGGTCTATGGTGAATTATCTGTTAAAGCGTGCCCAACTTGGTGTGGAAGCATTTGCGAATGCCCTCCTTGTGATACCAAAAACACTTGCTGAGAACTCTGGCCTTGACACTCAAGATGTGATTATAGCGCTGACGGTATCTGAATACTACTCTTGCTCATGTTCTTGAATGCAACTATAATTGTTTCAATTATCATCCTACTGAGAAGAAAAGCAATTCTATTATCATCCTGACATCTCATCTTTTTGCAGGGAGAGCATGACAAAGGAAATATTGTGGGACTAAATCAGCACACTGGAGAACCTATAGATCCCCAGATGGAGGGGATATTTGACAATTATTCTGTTAAGCGTCAGATTGTGAATTCTGGGTATGTGGAAATTATTCATTACATATATTTTCTGCTGTATGGGCATGTATTAATTCATGTATCAATACCAGTCAGCTCTGCGTGAAATCATCTTTTCAGTAAGCATTGGAGCGATATTTGTTGTTCCTTGCTCTCCGTTTCTCTTCTTTTCCCCTTAAATTCCCAACCCGACTAAAGGTGAATTTTTGCTGAATAGCATCTGACCCATAATCTATTATTGTTTTGCAGTCCTGTTATAGCATCTCAGCTGCTACTTGTTGATGAAGTAATCCGTGCAGGACGTAACATGCGAAAACCAACTTAGTTGATCTTTTTCATGTAAATTTATTTTCATAGGACATAGTTTTCCGTTTCTTTCATCGTGCTCATTTGTTTTCTCTTGGGGAAAAAAAGAAAAAGAAAACAGCAAATTGAATGGATGGAGTTGGTGGTGTGAGACGGCAAATCATGTTTTGAATGTGATAGGGGGCAGATTGTGCCTGGATAATTTTGTTCATCAGTTGCCTCTTTTAGCATGTTTTCTGTTCCAACCATTACCATTATTGTATCCAACCACATCTTTCGTACTTGTATTTCTGCACTATGTCGTTATCAAAATATGTTTTTGTCAAACTATTTTGTAATTCTAATTAGTGAATATGTTCATTGCGTTCTATTGAGGTTCACTCCTTTCATGTCAAAGGATGTTAAAGAGTGATTTTTATGGGTTAGGAATTTGATTGGTGGGCGTTTGAATGTTGAAGGGAAGCCTGTCGAAAGTTCAAATGGCTACGGATTGCAAATTGCAATTTCATGCCATCAGCAAAAAAAATGCTTACTCATACTTGTTTGCACCAAATTATGTGAATTACTACCACGGTTGGGTGATAAAATTAGGTAAACTTTAAATTTACCATGATTAGGTGATGTCACACACACACACACATATATATATATATATATATATATATATATATATATATATATTGGTTTAGTTAGACGCTCGAGTTTGAAAATGTTTTTGAATGTAGGAAGATGCTAATGGATCTCTTTGGGCTACGCCGTTTGATCATAAATTGCAAGTTGGACTTTCATTTTATGGAATCGACATATTCTATGTCGAGAAGGTTATTTTTCTGGTTCCGGACGCAAGTTTGGCAGATGGCACAGCGTGCTTCTAACGATTCTAATTCGACTGTAAATTGTCAGTGGGGAATGATTTTACATTTGATCCTTGTCTTTTAGTGACATTTTGTTTTTTCCAGTGGTGCTTTCTTTTTCTTCAATTCTTGAACTAGACCATGTAGAGTTCGAATCATGTTCCATATCTAAATCAAATCAGAAATTATCTCTACAAATTTAGTTCATTTGGATTAGACTCTTAAAACTATGACAATCTTCGAGTTTTCCCCCTATTCCCTCCCACCACAAGAAAGGGTATAAGAACTATGGTCAACTGTTTTGTCTTTTGCATAAACAATCTTATTGAAAGGTATGGGAGATTTGAAAAGAAAGGAGATACAACATTGACATTGTAGGATTAGCCCACTCGACCCTTGTGTAAATCAGGTGCCTTATAGATATATTTTTATGGGATAAGTTTCATTCAAGGAATAATTTGTGAACCGCCCAATTGACATTTGACAGCTACTAAATCAATAGTGACCCTTATCTACAATGTCTAATCCAAAGAACTCAAGGCTCGGGATAATGCACGAGCCTGATATCTATGGGGCTTGACTTTTCTAGTTTGGCATCTTGGTGAAGGAAATACGGAATTTGGAACCAAATCTTTAGTTTGACAATTTAAATCTCGGTTCATATTTTGGACTATTCTAATGTGACATTTCAAGTTTTGGTAAAAGTTAGCTGTATATTAATTCTCACGAATCACGTATGAGTTTGAGTGGTTTAGGGGCCGTTTGGTTGGTGGTATGAGATAGACAAGGATATCTCATGGATTGAGATATTCCATGAGATTAGCTATCCCACTTTTTATACGGGATAATTAATTCCACCATTTTCATACAAAATAATATTCATAACCAAGCGTGGAATAAAATTGTTTTTCCTTACCCCAACAACCAAACTACCCTCGGAGCTGTGGTACTATATAGTATATATATTGCATGTCGGTAACTAATAACAAGCATGTGCGTATCTTGGTTGCATAGCATTAGCACTTATTGTCTTACTTCTATTATTGTACTATTATTGCTATTATGTTTGCTATAACTTATGATGTACTTATAACTTGGTGTCTGAGCCAATTTTGCATGTGTGAGGTTCCTCATATTGTTGGTTACAAACTTAAATAAAAGAGGAGGATCGCGGTAGTAACTATTGTTAAACTATTAACCAATTCATAATGGATCATCATAATATAGATAAATAGTCGGTGAAGATTTATATATAGCGACCCCAATTTGTTTGAACAAAGGCATAGTCGTTATTAATTTGTTGCTGGTGTTCAGGCTAGTTTGTAACTTAACTAATTCAACTAGATACTAATAATTTATCAACACAAGTATTGAGTAATTCTATCCACCAAAACTTAGACATATACGAATAAATTACCTAGTATATATATCTTCTCCGACTGGTGATTTTATTTTATTAAGATTCTATTTTTCCTACCGCGGGCGTTACCTAGTTTTGAACCCTTATAGTAATTAACAAGAAAATTTAGTAGGTCCCAAGTAGAAGATTTTAATTTATTCTAAAGTTGTAATGCTGCCACACGACTTAATTATATGCCATGCATAGGAAAATTGAAGTATTCAACAATGAAAAGAGATCTTTACACTTCTCAGCAGATAGAGCTTTTCTTTGTCTTTCCCAACCAGGGACTCTTTCTCTTTGCAAGAATAAAGGTCACATAATTAAGATTCCAGCTGAAATACACGTTACTCCCTCCGGTTGACAATAAGTGTCTAGTTTCCTTTTTTATTTTGGTTCAAAATCAGTGTCCTATTATGTTATCAAGAAAAAATTCAATTTGTTTTTACTCTTTTACCCTTATGTGCATATACTTAGAAAACTTTTCTCGCTCCTCACTATAATTATGTGACCAATACTTTAATAAGGGTAGTTTAGTCATACTAAGTTCTTTTGCCTAGGATTTAGTAGTTTCTTAATGGGCGCCTTCCGGGGGGCCGAACCATCAGTGAGATACCACTCTGGAAGAGCTAGAATTCTAACCTTGTGCCAGGACCTACGGGCCAAGGGACAGTCTCAAGTAGACGGGCGTAGGGGGCCCACACCAATCCATCCCAGTGCTAAAAGGAAATTTGACACTCATTGTGAACCGGAGGGAGTAATTTTTAGTCAGACCTCAAGTAAGTACGTGCAACTGGTTTGCCAACTTTATGATCTTCAAATATTCTCAACTTTCTTTTTGACCAACTCATCACTTCTCCCTATTGCATAGTTGCATCTCTAAAGATATAAAGAAAGTTTCTTTGTCATCCTTAGCTTTAATTCACCCTTTGTCGTCTTTGCAGTTTGCAGTGTTGTACATCACTTCTTTTTTTTCTTTTTTATAAAAAAAATAATACAATGTTATTTTAATTTATTTCCCGTTTATCATATTGGACTTGTTATGAAAAGTTACGTTGTTTGTTGTTGTAAATTAACTTAACTTAATCGTCAAATCAATCTGTATATATATATATATATATATATATATAAGTGTTCTTTTACTACAAATATATGACTAGTCCATGTCCATCAGTCCTAAGAAGAATAAAGTGTTCATGAAATATTTAATTTTTTTCTGAAATAAAATATACACATCCTATATATTTACCAAAATGTACATAAAGGTATTATATCTGTTCTAACTTGTTAATTTGGCGATTTTTGTCGGAACAGAAGTTCAAAATAAAATAAAAAAGAAGAATATTATTTTCAAATGACTCTTAATTAATTAGTTTGATGTCGATACATGCACCTCGTGAGGAAATACACATAATATTCCCTTCAAATTTCTTCCTCGGCCCTCCTTTCCAAAAGATAATTTCTCTGTCTACTACTTCAAGAAAAGGTCATCAAATCTATGAGAATCTTAATTAATTAACCAATTAAGGTTTGATTAACATTACGCAAATTTTATGTGTTTACCCTAAAATTTGAGTAACAATTAAATTTGCTTTGTAGTCTTAAATATACGTGATTTGGTCAAATACTCACTGATAACCAAGAAAACAAACGTATAAATTAAGGAAGTAAGTTGAATCAAACCGGTGTGCGAGCAAGTTTTGACCCCAAGTTGTGATGGCCTCGAGGGACGTTAATAAGAACAATAAAGTAAAAACCATAAAGTTAAGAGACAATTCTAATGAGTAATGAGCAAGAAAGTAAGAGTGTATATTCTTTTGCCAATGATTGATGCCTACAAAATGAATGAGCTCCCCTTTATATATAATAGGGGAGACCTAAATAAGGTACATTTTCATTTTTAGGAAGGAATCTAATTGGACAGCTGTCTAACCACCTAGTACGAATTCGTACAAATTCGTTCCGAAATTTACGCCTTGATCTTTAGACCATTGCGGGAATCTTGCTCTTTCTGTTATAAACCCATAACGGCATCTCTCGGGGTGGTCATATTCGAATACGATATTCATCATGCAATTCGATCTTCGAGCCTTGTACATCGACGTATGCTTGTGTAATTTGGTCTCACAATATATACGAATAACTTTTACAAAGCCGAAGAATTACATGCCGACATTCGCATATATAACTAGTGATGCAGCAGATTTATGAATAAAACTGCTCTAACTTTGGGCGCACAGTGTTTAATTCACCGACCATAATATTAATTTCTCCGACCACTGTTGTTCACAATCTAGATCACTAGGAAAAAGATTAAAATATAATTTTTACACTATAGCGACAGATCATCTCCACTTATTTTTCTGATTACTGGATCATGTTTGCTATAAACAAAAATTACTCGTGCTATCCCTGTACAATTTATTAATTTACCTAACGGTGTAAAAATAATGTACATTGTCAATATTACACAAAACTTAGACGTTCTCTATAAAAAATAATACTCTGGATTCATTTTTGACTTGTTTAGAACCACAAATTTCAAAAATCTTCATTGTTTCTTAAACTTCGTATACAGTCAAACAGATTCACATAAATTGAAACAGAGTGAGTAATATTTCTTTCTTTTTTGTGAACACATATATTAACTATACGTTGACCCAAAAATATTCCACGTTGCCAAAGAATCCTCAATATTCTTGCTTCGCCTTTACAGAAGTGCCTTAAGCTTTTGAGCCTCTATAAAAGGAGCTCCAAAGTCCCAATTTAGGACTCACCACAACTCAGAAACAGAAATTAAAACCAAATTACATTACTTAAGATATACTCCCTATAGCTATCATCCTCTAGAAAAAAAAATGGTGACTGCCATTTCTTATGATCCAAGGCAAAATCTCAACGTAAGAAAAGACCATAGTCAACAAAATGGAGTAGTTGTACTCCAAGAAGTTGACGGTCTTATAAAAGTTTACAACAATGGCCACGTCGAAAGACCACAAATTGTCCCAAATGTCCCACCTGATTTTCTGCCTCAAGAACTCAACGTCACAGCCAAAGATGTCAGTTTACACGATCCAACCAATTTATGGTCACGAATTTACCTTCCCAATACCTTAATCCCTGCTAGAAAACTGCCTTTACTTGTTTATTTTCACGGAGGTGGTTTCTGTGTAGGCTCTGCTGCATGGAAATGTTACCATGATTTCTTAACAAATCTTGCTTCAAAAATTGGCTGTGTAATTATGTCAGTTAATTATCGTTTATCGCCCGAAAATCGTCTTCCTGCTGCGTATGAAGATGGTGTCCACGCTATAACGTGGCTAAAAAATCAAGCGCTAGCCAATTCTAAAGAACAAAATTGGTGGTCAAGCAAATGCAGTTTTTCCAACTTGTTCCTTAGTGGTGACAGTGCTGGTGCTAATATTGCTTATCATGTAGCCACTAGGCTCATGATTTCATATAATCTCAAGCCATTGTCTCTCAAAGGACTTATCTTAATCCAACCATTTTTTGGAGGCGAATCGCGTACTCACTCTGAGAAATATTCAGTTCAACCTCCGTACTCTGCACTGAACTTACCCGCATCAGATACTTACTGGCGACTCGCTTTACCAATAGGTTCTAATCGTGACCATCCGTGGTGTAACCCAAGATTGAGCCATAATATAAGATTGCCGTCTACATTGGTTTGTATTTCAGAGACAGATATACTTAAACATAGGAATTTGGAATTGTGTAGTGCATTGGCAGATGCTGGAATTAAAGTGGAAAAGCAGGTTTACAAAGATGTAGGACATGCATTTCAGATTCTGCATAATTCTCCACTTTCTCAGCCAAGAACTCATCATATGATGTCTCATCTCAAGAATTTTATCCATCATCATTAACTGTTGGAGCAATATATATATATATATATATATAT